>PISX010002356.1:87179-163234 GCA_004024625.1 Mellivora capensis | reverse complement strand
GCGTCCGCGCCGTGGCTGTCATGGCGTCAGCGTCCGCGCCGTGGCTGTCATGGCGTCAGCGTCCGCGCCGTGGCTGTCATGGCGTCAGCGTCCGCGCCGTGGCTGTCATGGCGTCAGCGTCCGCGCCGTGGCTGTCATGGCGTCAGCGTCCGCGCCGTGGCTGTCATGGCGTCAGCGTCCGCGCCGTGGCTGTCATGGCACGCAGGCAGCGAGTTTCAGAGCTCAGTTTCTGCTGGACTGAGATTTTAGCCTGTGAATGAGTCGGGTTCCGCTTGCTTGTTTTCGTACTTTAGTCTTAACCATTGTGACACAGACGTCTCTCTAAAACATGCTTCATCCTCTGCAGCTCCTTAAGGTAGAGGATGGCAACCACTGTGGAACTTTTCCTTTTCTGGCACCAGTGCGACAGCATCCGTTGGGCGTGTGCACTGCTTGGGGCTGGGGGTCGCCATGGCGGCCGCGTACCCGAGGTGTGGTAACCCCCTTACACGGCAGGTGTCCCCCATCCTTACCCAGAAGCTGTCCCCCCTTACCTGACAGCGTTGGTTCTTGTCTGTCACAGTGTCCTTGCCTGGAGCGGCTCCTCTCCCTGCTTGTTTGAAAGCAGTCGATCGAACTTGTGAGAAGTGTGGGTAAGGACCGGCCAGCAAGGCGTGCCTCACTGACTCAGTCAGAGGAGCATGCAACTCTTGATCTTGGGGTCATGAGTTCAAGCGCCGTGTTGGGTTTAGGGATTATTTTTAAAAAGAAAGTTTAAAAAAAAAAAAAAGGCTAGCAAGTTGCTGAGAGGGAGACGGGGCCCCTTGTGAGCCCTGCAGTGACAGCTTGGAGTCCCCTGCTCTGCCTCCAGGCCTCCTCTTCCCAGAGAGCTGAGATGGGCGGAGCAGTATGCTCTAGATAATTAAGGTGCTGCTGTCACTGCTTGTCGCTTTTTTTTTTTTTAAAGGTTTTATTTATTTGATACAGAGAGGGAATACAAGCAGGGGAAGCGGGAGAGGGAGAAGCAGGCTTCCCTCGGAGCAGGGAACCTGATGCGGGGTTCGATCCCAGGACGCTAGGATGACTCGAGCCAAAGGTAGACGCTTAATGACTGAGCCACCCAGGTGCCCTAGCTACTTGTCACTTGTTAAGTAGTCTGGATTACAAGTTTTAAGATGGACGAGTAGGCATTTTGTGTTTCTCACTTTAAAAGCTCTCGGATTCACAGCGTACTTTGGTTGTGCAGTGGCGTGCATGGATACACACGTCTCAGTAGAAGAAACTTGTGCAGTGCGCTCCCCTGTAAGATTTTCCTTTGCCTCTGAGTGTACCGTGGGCTTCCCAGTTAACACCAGCTGGGCAAGAACCTTGTGGGGTGAGGTCACGGCTCTGTGGAGAGGTTCCTGGACACATGTCCTCTCCTATCTGCCTCTCTCAGGTCTGTTTCCAGAAAGGCTGGGATACAAATTGGTGACACCATCAGCCTAATGGGTGTATTTTGTATCTTGTTCCCAGAGCCTGGTCAGCCCTCGTTCTACCGGGCCACTCTCCCCAGCAGGCAGCGAGGCTTCGTGGAGCCAGGCCTTAATGGCCGTAGGAAGTCGGGTGCGACCTCTGCTTTCTAGCCGGCTGCTGCAAGGGGGCTTGGCCTTGGGTGTAGCTGTTGTGCTCATGAGCTTGTTGCAGGGAGGGTGGGGCTTGAGGTAGAGCTCAGGATCTCCGAGGATGCGGTGAGTCGGTCTGAAGGAGGCAGCTTGGGACTGCAGCTCCAGAACCTGGGGCCTTGGCTGAGATGCACTGATGCAGGGATTGTGGGCGGGGCTGTTCCTGGGGGGCCGGCAGTCATGGCACAGGTCTCTGGTGCTGGATGGAGGTGGCCCGGACCCTGCCTCCCTGTGGGGGAGGTAGGAGGTAGGGGGGTGCCAGGCTGGAGTGGACTTTGAGCTGCTGGTGGTGGTGCGGCTGTGAGCATGGGACGAGGGCCAGACACAGCTGTTTCCAGGCCTGCACTGACGGTCCATTTACTTTCCTTCTCAGAGCCAACCAGACACCTGCTCAGGCAACTCAGTGAGAAAGGTGAGTGTGAGCGTGGCCAGCCATTCCTGCCAGGCTCTAGGGTTGGGGCAGGGAGGTGACACAGTAACCTTCTGGGTATTGAGGACAGTTTGGAAGGGTCCCTGCCTCTCTTCCTCCGTGGAGGTGGGTCTCACCCCTTGCTGTCTGGTGAGGGGGCTGAGCTCTTCTTCCTGCATACTTCTAGTACCCTGTCCTTGAGTGACAGTCCTTGAGGGACACAGATCTGTGCTGCTCTTCCCCAGGGCCTCTGCTCTGGCAGTCATTCCTTTGAAAGCCCAGGAGACCAGGTGTGGTTTCTGGGTATAGGAGTCCCAGGGCAGCCTTCCTTGGGGGGCTCCTGGTCTCTATAAAGAGGCTCTTTCTCCTGCTTACCGATCTGTTCTCCCCACCCCCTTGCCTGTGTGCTGGGACCTGGCCGTGGCGGGTGCAGCCAGATCAGCAGGAATGAAGGTAAGGCCCGTGGGTGAAGAGAACTGGCCTGCCAGAGGGGGGTGGGACTGCCAGGTCAGCGCCCTGGCCCCTTCAGCTTCATCTTCGTGCAGTGGACAAATACTTGTCAGGCCACTACTGTGTGCTGAGCTCTGTCACAAGAGTCCCAGAGATGAATAAGCCGTGGCCCTTGCCCTGGGGATCCTTCTGTACCCTTTTCCTGGAATGGGACCCTGGTGCTGGCCCACCCTGGATATTCTACATTTTCTTTCTTGGGGGTAGGCAGGCCTCTCTGGGTCTTGAGTGTCTGACCCAGCTTTCCCAGGTCCCAGCGTCCCACCTTGAGGACTCCCACCCGTCCTCCCTCTGCTCTGGTGGAGGCCAGGGGTTGGGTGTTTGGGTGTGGCTTTCCCCATGTAAAGCCTCCGCGCCCCCAGCTGCCGGCGGGAGGAGGGGGCTTGCGTGGAGGCCGGTCACGAGGGGGTCTTCTGCTCTGAACAGCATGCAGGCAGTGCTGGTGCTCTCCTGGACTTTGGGCGGCCTCCTCGTGCTCAGGGTGTACAGCCGGAGGCTGAAGGGGCTGCCCGGGAGCAGGAGGAGCAGGAGCAGGAGGAAGAGGAGGAGGAGGAGGTGGTGGAGCAGGAGGAGCAGGAGCGGGCCTTCCGGGTGTCTCTGGAGGACCTGGCAGGGCATGGAGGCAGCGAGAAGGGGGCCAGGCTGGAGCCCCCAGGCTCGGAGGAGGAGGAGGAGGAGGAGAGCCTGGCGGTGGCGGAGCAGGTAGCCGACTTCGCCAGCTCGCTGCTGGCCGCCCTCCACTGCTGGCACTATCGGGCCAACGCTTTACTTTTCTCCCGGGGCGCGATGGTGAGGTGTCTCTTTGATCTCCCCTCCTCCTTGCATGTTCCCTGGCCAGTGCATGCCCATCTGGGGGTTCTCTCCCCTGCCCTCCCACCTGCTCTGTCCTGTTCCCTCACTCCTGCCATCAGCACCTAACTCCTTGCCCGCTGTCACGCCCTGGTGAGCCCTCGGCATGTGCCATTCTGGTTCCGGGCATGAGCCAGTGTCCTACCCAGTGAGCATGACTAACGGGCTGGGGGTGGCGGGGAAGGGGAGAAGCCAGCGGGTTGGGCTTTTTGGAGGCTGCACACCCGGTGGGGAGTTCTGGATCCCCCAGACCTGACAGTTGCCCAGGTCTCAGGCTGGCTCTCAATATGGCCCAGACCCCTTGGGGCTCAGAAGGTCTGCTCTTGGGGGGCTGCAGAAGGGATTGAGCTCCCAGTTGTCCCAGGAGCTGACGATGGCCCTCTGTTTGCTTCAGGAGAAGGGGCGCAGGGAGTCCGAAGGCTCCCAGAGCTGTAGAAGGTCCAGCGGCCAGTCTCCGACAAGTGCTGAGAAGTGCATGAGCTTCGAGTCCACTTCTCCCCGGCCAGAGGTGAGCGGCCGGCGGGCAGGAGGGCCTGTGCAGGAGAGCCCAGAGCGCAGGTCTGCGGGTGGGGCTTGCCGGCCCCGAGCTCGCTTTTTGGGCCCATGGGGACCGGGATCCCCCCATACTCTCGGCGCCTTTAGGAAGCCGGTCTGGCCTCTGGACCTACGGTGGGGTGAGCAGGTGGGCTTTCTGTGAATTAGAAAAAGAAGACCGTTTTTGACAAGATGCAGTCTCTTGTCAAGGGCCCTACTAGCAGAAGTGATCAGATCTTAGGTCCCTTCAGCCAGGCCTCGTATAGGGCGTACAGTACGGCCCTGCTCCTGCCAGCTGGACAGACAGTGGACTCATGCCTGAGCCCCCTCCTCCCCCCACCCCAGCTCTGGGTACTGACATTTACTGGCCACTTCCTGGCTACTTCCTTCACGTCCGATGTTTTATTTCTTCTGTTCCCCTCAGCAGCTCAGGTAGAAAGAGGCTCAGAGAAGTTGAGTGACGTGCCTGGTGTTGGGCAGCTTCTGAGGGGCAGAGCTGAGCTCAGACCAGTCTGTGATTTAGAAGTCCACATTCCACTTCCTGTCACATGCTGTGTGTGGATGGAACCCATACCTTTGTTTTCCCAAAGTTACAAGAAAAGTGTAGGAGGCCTTGACCCCAGGGCAGGCCTACCAACACGGGCAGGTCTGAGGAACCTGACGTTGGATTGGAGTCCTATGATAATAGGAAGCAAGCCACATGTATATATATAAGGTGTTTTTTTTTTTTTTAATAAGACTGAAACAAAGGCTACAAGTTGTTTGCATCTTGTTTGTATCTATGTGTCCCTATGCGTTACACACCTGAGATGTTTTCTCTCCCTCTGGACGCTATTGCTAACATCCATTTGTAAAGGAACTCTTTATTTATTTATTTCAAGATTTTATTTATTTGACAGACAGAGATCACAAGTAGGCAAGAGAGGCAGGCAGGGAGAGAGAGGAGGAAGCAAGCTCCCCGCGGAGCAGAGAGCCCGATGTGGGGCTCCATCCCAGGACCCTGAGATCATGACCTGAGCTGAAGGCAGAGGCTTTAACCCACCGAGCCACCCAGGTGCCCCTATAAGTTTTCTAGCAGCCATGTTAACAGATGATTTAATTATTGAATGTTAACTATGATTTCAACATGTAAGCAATGGAAGAAGCTATTAAGGACGTTTTATATTGTGTATGATGTTTTTGCGGTCTGGTGTGTGTTTTACTCGTACAGCTGTTCTCGGTTTGGACTAGCCACATTTCAGGTGCTCAGAAGCCGTTTGTGGCCAGCAGCTGCTGTGTTGGGAAGTGCAGGCCTTGACCATGGGTCCTGCTTTGCAGACTCTGGACTAGAACAGTTGGGATTGGGTCTGGTTTCTCTGAATGTGGAGTGTCTGCCCTTCTTCCTCAAGGCCCCTCTGGCAAGCCGCCTCTACTGCCTGGTTTCACGGTGCAGATCCTGGTCAGGAGGAGGTGGTCAGGAGGAGGTTCTTATGTTTGCTTCTTCCTTCCTTCCCTGTCTGCTGGGCATCGGCAGCGTTCTGCCTGGGGCCAGAGGCCAGCTGGGAGGAGCCAAGTCCCTGTCTCCACCCACTCTGACGGGACTCTAGTGTGTGGTCCTATTGCCCTCTGGACCCTCATCCACACAGGAGGTCCTGGCCCCTCGGAGTAGTTGGGTCTGAACCCACAACAGCCTCCATGTACCTATAGGGCTTTAGGAAGCTGCCTCTCCAGCAGGCATACCCTATGCCGTGTGCTCCCACTTTGTCCCTGGAGCTCCCAGGCAGGCTGTCACTGAGAGGTACCACCACTCTACCCCATCTGTGTTCTTAGAATTTTCCTTGCCTGTTTTTTTTTTTTAAAACAACCCAACGCCGTCAGCTGAATGATGACTGAGGGACCTCAGCATGTTCCTCTCCCTAAGGCCCTGTCTTTCTCTTGAGTTGTGCTCATTCTCATTGCCTTTGGTCCTAAACTGCATGCCCTCTCACTGGGCTTTGAGCAGGTCTTGCTGTCCCTTTCTCTGGGTCTCATGAGGGAGGGTTTTGGCTCATAGGAGCTCTCTTGTCCCAGGTCGAACCAGACCCTGAGCCTGAGCTGGAGCAGGAAGTATTTGTCGCCATGGAAGTTCCCAGCATTGAGGAGGTGCCCTCAGACACGGAGTCTCCAGAAGTCCTGGAAACACAGCTTGGTGCCCACCAGGAGCTGCTGGGGCTGGACCCCCCGGGTGACATGGTGGGCTTCGTGGTGGCTGAGAGCACTGAGGACCTTAAGGCTCTGAGCAGTGAGGAGGAGGAGGACATGGGGCCCACACCGGACACCGAGAGCCTCTTGCCACCCTCTGTGCTGGACCAGGCCAGCGTCATTGCCGAGCGCTTTGCCAGCAGCTTCTCTCGGCGGAGCAGCCTGGCACTGGAGGACGGCAAGGCCAGTGGCTTCGGGAGCCCAAGGCTGGTGAGCCGCAGCAGCAGTGTGCTCAGCCTCGAGGGCAGTGAGAAGGGCCCGGCCCGGCCTGGCAGCACCACGGACGCCCTCAGCTCGCAGCCGCCCCCTGAGATGGACGGCACTGCGGGAGTGGCCACGGACAGTGGCCCTTCGGTCAATGGGATGGAGCCCCCGAGCCCAGGCTGCCCAGCAGAGCCCGACAGGCCTTCCTGCAAGAGGAAGGCGTCGACCCTCTCCACCCGAGACCGGCTGTTGCTGGACAAAATCAAGAGCTACTATGAAAGTGCAGAGCACTGTGATGCAGGCTTTAGCGTCCGGCGCCGGGAGAGCCTCTCCTACATCCCCAAGGGGCTGGTGAGAAACTCTGTTTCCAGATTCAACAGCCTTCCCAGGCCAGACCCAGAGCCCATGGCTCGGCCGGGGCACAAGAGGCAGGTGGGCTCCCAGCTGCCTTCGTGGGCTCTGTGCAACCTCCCAGGACCCGGCCAGGCTAGTGCTGGGGAGTCAGCTCCTATCACAGATGCTGAGTTCCGGCCGTCTTTGGAAATTGTGAAGATCTGGGAGGGGATGGAGTCTCCCAGGGAGAGCTCTCTGCAGGGGCCTGGCCAAGGTCAGGCCAATGGTTTTGACCTGCACGAGCCCCTCTTTATCCTGGAGGAGCATGAGCTGGGGGCCATCACTGAGGAGTCGGTCACCGCCTCCCCTGAGAGCGCCTCCCCCACGGAGCAGCCCAGCCCGGCCCACCTGGCCCGGGAGCTGAAGGAGCTGGTGAAGGAGCTGAGCAGCAGCGTCCAGGGGGAGCTGGTGACTCCGCTGCACCCCCGCATCGTACAGCTCTCCCACGTGATGGATGGCCCCATGAGCGAGCGAGTCAAGAACAAGGTCTACCAGCTGGCCCGCCAGTACAGCCTCCGCATCAAGAGCAAGTCTGTGACAGCCAGGCCTCCTCTCCAGAGGGGAAAGGCAGCTCCTGCCATTCCTTGCCTGCTGGAGGAGGCCGGAGCACCGTCAGGCAGCAGAGGTATGACCACGCGGGTGGGGAGTGGGTCTTTCCTGCAAGTCGGGTGGAAGAGCCTTTTAGGAGCAGGTTGGCTCCTGGGGGAAGGTGGCCCCTGTAGAACCATGACCAAAGAGGGGGCTGGACTCCACACACAAGTAGCGTGAGCCCGGGCGGTTAGTCCAACGCCCAAGGCCCAGCGTGTGGCCCTGGTTGAGCCTCCTCACGGCCCTCCCCGAGCCCTACTTGTGGAGCAGGGACCTTGGAGGAAACATGGCCACGGGCCCTCTCTTCCAAGAGAGTAGAGGCTCTTGTCTTTTCCTTTGACTCCTGACTCTGTTCACTGCCTTTTCTTCATTCTTTCCATTGCCCAGCCCCCCGCCTTTTTTTTTTTTTTTTTTTTTTTTTTTTAAGATTTGATTATCTGACAGAGTACAAGTGGGGCAGAGGCAGTGGGAGAGTGGGAGAAGCAGACTGCCCACTGAGCAGGGAGCCCAATGCAGGACTCGATCCCAGGACCCTGGGATCATGACCTGAGCCAAAGGCAGACGCTTAACCGATGGAGCCACCCAGGCACTCCCCCACCCATTGACCTTTGATAAAGGGGCCATGGATGGTGAATGATTTCTCTCCCCTCACAACCAAAACCCCAGTAAGCAGCCTTGCCTGGAGCACAAGCAGAAGGCAGTACAGAGTCGTCGCTTGCCTTCTCCCTCCCTGCCCTGTCACTCAGTCCATTTACTCTCTCTTCATAGGTAAGAGAAAGCCGGTGCTGTCCCTCCTCAGCGATGAGCAGATGGTGGCCCAGGAGCACAGCCCGCCCAAGCCTGGCTCCCCTCGGCATTTCTCCTACAGCCCCACTACTGCCAGCCCGAGGACCACCTTGCCTGGGGTCTGGCCTTCCTCTCGAAGCCCCCTCAGCCCCTTTGACACTGAGACCTTCACCTGGCCTGATGTCCGAGAGCTCTGCTCCAAGTATGCCTCCCACGACGAGGCATTCCAGACTGAGGGCAGCCGGCACCGCGGCCCGCCCGTCAACCGCAGCCGCTCGGCGCCCGAGAACATGGTGGAGCCCCCTCTGGCGGGCAGGGTGGGCCGCTGCTGCAGTGTGGGCGCCAGGAGGGGCCAGGGGGACCCAGAGGCCGCCCAGCCTGAGCCTCCTGGGAGGTTGCCCCAAAGCAGGCCAGTTGGAGAGGAGGCCCTGTATGTCACGGCGGACCTCACCCTGGAGAACAACCGGCGGGTGATTGTCATGGAGAAGGCGCCCCTGCCCTGCCCCACTGGGGGGCTGGAGGAGAGCAGTGGGCAGGGACCACACATACCAGTAGCCATGGTGGGACAGGGCCTGGATTTCCAGGAGTCTGGAATTTCCAGGAGTCTAGAATATTGGCAAAAGGAAGAGGGTCTCAGGGACCCAGCGGAATCAGGCCAGCAGGGCAGAGTGAGAAACCTGCGGGAGAAATTCCAGGCCTTGAACTCCGTAGGTTGACTCTGAGTCCTGGGAGAGGGAGGAGCTGTGCAGTGGAGGGACGCGGAGGAACCTTGCTGGGCTTGCCCACAAGCCTGGACTCCCTGGGCTCACAAGCCCCTGAAAGAACAGGCTGGTGTGCTCAGCCAGTGCCTTCACCTGTGGGAATGGCCCGGTGATCCCCGGGGCCCGTGGTGACTTTCACAGCGCCAGCTGAGCCCTGCTACCCACCCAGGCCAGTGTGGCCACTTCCCTTGTATATAGTTCTTGTCTAGTAAGAAGCCGAATATTTAAGCTCTCCTCTTCCCAGGGGAGTAAGCCGCGCTCTGGCCTCCAGTGTCGGGCTGACCACTGCCAGGCTGAGGAGCCCACCCAGGGGAGCTGTGGAAGTGGCCTGGGGAGGCTTTGCTCTTTAGTTGTGCCTTTTCTTAGGATCCAGACAGGAACAAGGCCCATAATTTATTGCTTCCCATTCTGTGGTGCATTTGTGCACGTGTCTGTGTGTGCGCTCCGGTTGTTGATTCCTCTCCCGTGAAGAATGTAATGGACTCTGTTCAGGTACTTTTGTCGGTTGTCTTGCTGACCCTGTGGTTGTCGCTCATGTACATACATTTCCTTATTTGCCAACGGTGCAATAACGCTGCTCACCAACCAACCTGTGTGTGCTCCTCACTGGGCCTCGGTGGGGGTTGGGGGGCGGGAGGGTTGCTGACCCAGGCCAGGGATGCCTCAGGGAGGCAGGCTGTGTGGTGCTTCTGCCACATTCCCTCCCGCATCAGTCGTGCTCGCGACGCGTAAAGCAGCAGGGTGCTTGCAGGGGAGGCTGGGGCAGCGGGGTGTGCGGGAAGGAACCTGATCTCTGCCTGCCCCGGCCTGGTGTCCTGCAGGGTGGGGAAATAGCATCGTGCCAGCCTTAAGCTCTTTTCCTCAGGGATCAATGTTGGCCTCAAAAAGGTGAGGAAATGAACATTTTTCTAATGGGCAGAAATTTCCAATGTCTGGTGCCCTTTCTCTCCCTCTCTAGTTCCCAGGAGACATTGTAGGAGACAAGGATTCTAAACTTGGAGCCTAGACTTGTCTTGCGGTGGCTTGCAACGTCACGTGAGGAGAGCAAATGCATTTTTTTCTGGGGATGGAGCCTCCGTTTTCATCCTATTCTCAAAGTGGCTGGGAGTGCTTGCCGATTTCTGATTGGGTTTTCTGCCCTTTCTCTGTGGTGGACCAGCTTTGTTTCGCCCTGTTTCTGTAGGCAAGTGTTGCACCGGTCTGCTGGGTCAGGGCTCTGTGAGCTTCTGATCTTGCAGGACAGACTCAACCTGAAGGCGGTTGTGCAGAGTCTGAAGAGGTCATGGGGAGAGTGGAAGCCAGGGGAGGCCTCTCCTAGGCAGAAGCAGGTGGGGAAGAGCTACCTGCTGTCCTGAATGTTCTGTGACCACTGCTACTGGTGCTGGGGATGGTTGGCTCCTACCAGGCTTGGGGCTTGATGCTCAGGAGCCAGAAAGGTACTGAAGTGAGAGGACACCCAGGTTCTGGTCCCAGCCCTGCCATTAATTAGCTGGATCACCTGAACTCTTGCTTTTTTTCCCCTCATCTACAATTTGGAGAAAATGGATCACGCACTGCTTCTCAAACTCCCTGACTCAAACTTTTCAGAGGGTAGGGCCTGGGAAGTTGTAGTGAATACTTTTCCCCAGGTGATCCTTAACCATCTAGGTATGACTGGGAGCCTAGAACCAGCTCACTGGTTCTCACTCGCTCCCACTGAGTTGTCCGTGGAGCCTTTTGAAAAGTGGTGATGCCGGTTTCATCCACCTAGACCAAAAGAAATCCACCCCCCCCCACCCCGCCCAGATGACTCTCGGGCATGGCACCTCTAATGATTCTGATGTCCAGCGAAGGCCAAGGGCTCTGTGGGGAAGGGCTTGCTGCAGGCCCTCAAGGTGGTTGACTGTATGAACGAGCGAGCTTCTGTCAGGGTCTCCGGCAAGGCACAGCAGCTGGGCCCTGGCATGAGACGCTTCGGGGACCAACCAGAGACTGGCTCTCCCTCTGTCTCCATGGTGGTCCCTCCTTGCCCTTGCTCACTCAGCCACCCTTCTTTGGTCCAATTCAGAGGGAAACAAAACCAGTCAAATAAGTAACTGAGAAAGATGGAGCGTTACTGATTTATTAGAAAAACTAGTAAATGGGTTTTCTCCGGTTGGTGGAAGCACATTTGAGCAGGTGGAGGACAAGGCCCAGCGGGCCCCAGAGCCAGCACCAGATTGTGTGGTCTGTGCCCGACAGGGTTGCAGTCTTGTGGAGCTGCCTTCTCCCTTGTGTCCTCCCTGAGCTTGCTTGGCCAAGGGACCAGGCCGTATGGTCCTCTGGATCCTTACCCACTCCCGCTAAAGGGCGGCGAGCGAGATCCAGGACTAACCTTGAGACCCCTAACTGCCCTCCGATAGGCAGGAAAGAGAAGTGGTGTGGTGGGGACACTGAGCCTTCCACAAGCTTCCAGTTATGGGTGCTAGTTGTGGGGGCAGAGGGGATGCCTGGTGACCTTCCATACTGCCCTCCCCCCATCCGCAACCAACCATGAGGGGCCAGGGGATGAAGGGGAAGGAGAGAAGGAAGGAGGACCACCTGACCATACCCAGAAGGAGCTTCCTCTAAGCTGCCCTGGGGAGGAAGCCTGTTATGCTGGTGTGGACTGGAGCGTGTCAACCTAGTTTGGGAATACTGTTAAAAGATTGTAAAGTAGAAAATGTAAGGAGGGGAAAACCCTTGCCAGGGTCACCAGGAACTTCACCCTCTGTGGCAAATCTCCCCAAGCCGGGCTCCTATAGCTTCAGTGCTATTGGGTGAGTGTCTCGGGGCCTGCGTGATGGGGGAGGGATGCCTGGGGCACTGGCAAGAGCCGGTGGGTCACATGCAGCTGGCTGCCATTGCCTAGTCTGGGAGTCCTGGGGTGGTGGGATCCTACATCTTCCTTTGGGGCCCTTTCAGTCTTTGGGCTATGGAATTACTTGCTGGAAATTTCTCACCTCAGTTGCTACTTTGGCACACATGGAAGGAAGAGAGGGGGCACCTTGTTTCCCTAAAGACTGGCCCGGGGAAAGAGTTGAGGAAGATTGTTGCCACTACCTGCTCTGCAGTAAGGAACGTGCTGTTTGCCTTGGAGCACGACATGCCCTCAGATGCTCCAGAGGCCTTTGTTGCCAGGTGAGTGTAGTCACTGCACGGCCTCCTGCCTCAGTTTCCCCAGAGGGAGAAAGAGGCTGGTGAGTGGTATATACTAGCTTCCCTGTAGATGCTAAGAAGGATGTAGGAATAGATGCATAGAGGCCAAGGGCAGACCCTGGCTACAAAGGTGAGACCCCCCTGATCTGGGGATGTCCGGCTCCTGTGGAGAACTTCCTCCTGCTGTTCTTGTTTGAAGTTAGCTAGCTACCCTTTGACAGGGTGGTTCTGATCTCTAAGCTGTGCCTGCAAGAAAGGCTCCTGGAAAGGCCTAATAACTCTGGGTGCCTACCCCTGTGGTTGCAACCGGAACCTCACCCCACTTCCAGAGGAATCATCTCCGTGTGCCCGAGGTTCCTCATAGGGAAGGTGATAGAGCAGCAGCTGAGGCCCCAGGGACTTAGGGTCTCTTCAGCACCTGCTGCCCCAGTTTGACCCCTCTTTTGGACCTAAACCCAGTGAAGATGCTGGGTTGGAACTGTATTGCTTTCAGAGTGGTGGGGGAGATCTTTGTGGGAATGAGTGCCCTCTTTCCCCCAGAAGTTGGACCTTCACAGCATGGGGAAGGCAGGGTGGGGGGACGCTCTCCCTGGGGAAATTGTGCACAGGGCTCCTTTCGCTGGGCTTGGGGAAGGGGGTCTTAGACATTTGGTGGCCTTTGTACCCATGTGACTTGATAAGGACCTCAGGAGAAGCTGTAGCAAGGGGTACTGTTCCTTCATGACCCAGGCCCCCGGCATTTGTCGTAGTTTCCCAGCGGTGGTGTGACATGGGTGGTAGTACCCAGGTTGCGCGGTTTGTTTGCCACCCAGAGTGATAGGTCATGAACTTCACTGTCTGTTCAGCCAGTACCCTCAGATGGTACCAGCGACAGCCAGGACATTGAGCCTTTGGCTTTGGGCTGCTTCACTGCAGATGCTGGCTATCCATCTTCGGTCTGGGGAACTATACTGTCCCTAAGGGACCCTGGGTCTGAGTTGGTCAGTGCTGGTTTCGCTGGGAGTTGGGGAGGATCCCAGAGTGGAGAGGCAGAGCCTTGGGCAATGTCAAGGTCTGTCTGCCTCCTTCACCTCTGAGCCCTATGCTGCGCTGTTGTTCTAAGAGGACCAGCTTGAGAGCTCTTGCTCCCTTTCACTGCCTGTGGTGGTAGCAGAGGGCCCTGGAGGCAGTGGAGGCCCTTACATTTAGGACCCACCAACCTTGGTAGGTGCACCCCCCCAACTTTTTTTTTTTTTTTTTTTGGTGAGAGCAAGAAAGTGGAAGGGATGTGGTTGGTGGCCCCTGAGGTGTGAGTCCCAGTTCCAAGGAAGCCCCATGGGGAAGAAGCCCCTTGTGTCTCTGGGGTCCCCAGCAGCCCCTCGGCTAGAGCTAGTGCCCTGGGTGCCTACCTGAAGCTCCTTCCTCATGCCCCTAAGGGGCAGCTCAGGCATTTCCCTTGTCCTCTTCCATTTCCCTGGCCGTGACCAAATGGGAGGCGGCCCCAAGCAGGCCTGCTTTGGGAGTGGGCAGCATCTGAGGAACCTCCTCTGTCCTCCAGTTTTTGTGGGGCTTGAGGGCCAGAGGGCCCTCGGTCGGGAGGAGGGGGCAGGCGGGAGAGGAGGGTGGGCATCTGGGAAACCGTTTCCCACCCCAGGGGCTCCTGGCCCTGGGCGGGAGCCTGGGCTGCACGGGGGCAGAGGCGGGCAGGAGCCGGCGGAGGCAGGGGTCGCAGCGCAGCGGGCAGGGCCGCCGGCCGTGGTCGAGGTTGGAACAGGCAGGCGCAGGCAGGGGCAGGGGAGGACTGGGCCCGGGCTGAGGCCGCGGGCGCCCCGCCAGTCCCTACACGGCCCGGTCCGCTGGCGGGGCGCCAGAGAGGCTACTTCTTTTTGGGGAAGAAGCTGAATCTCTTCTCCTTGTCTTTCTTGCCAAGGCTGGTGTCGGGGCCGGTGACCGAGGGCAGGGGCAAGCTCTGTGCCTTGATGCGGATGCTCTGGGACTCGTTGATGGCGGTGCTCACGCCCTGCAGCCAGGACAGCATCTCCTCCTGCAGGGTGGGAGGGCCATGGGCCACCAGGGAGGGGCATGCCCCAGGACTGCTGGTGGGAGGGTGACCTCTGCTCCTTGGGCAGCAGGGGTCTGGGCGAGGCCACCGTGCACTTACCTCGTCCTTGCCGTGGAATAGCCACTCGCTGCCATTGCTCAGCCTAGGACAAAAGAGGGTTTCCTGCTAGGTGGCCACCTCTGCCTGGAGAGGAGCCAGAATCTGGAGCCTCCCCAGGACCAGAACCCTCACAGGCAGCACAGCAACCTGCTGAGAGAGGTGAACATCTGGACTCTAAGCTAAGCCTCTTTGGTTTGAAAAATTCCCGAGGAGCAACTTGGGCGAGGATCTGGTCGCTCCCAGGCTCCCAACCAGTCGCTGCTGCCAAACAGCTGCCCCGGAAGGGGCCCTGGACGGGCAGGGCCTCACCGCAGCTTGAAGACGTGCTTCTTCTTCTTGTAGTTGGCTGCGATCTCACAGATGGCGTGTCTCAGGGCCAGGGGTTCCTCCCCGTGGTAGGGCACCCCCAGCGCAAGGTTCTTGGTGTCCTTGTAGAAGGTCAGCTCGCTGTTCCGGAGCACGCAGTACAGGTTGTTCCACGACCTGTGGAGAAGCCGGCCGGCCGGTCACGCACGTCTGGGTGCGACAATTCTTAATTGCTTAATCCATAAGCAATTCTTACAGCTTTGCCTCTTTTTTTTAATGATACCATTTTTGCCCCAATAAATAGTAACACATTTTACAGTTAGAAAAGGAAATGGAAATCATCTGTATGTAATTCCACTACTGAAAGTTAGCTATTGTCAACATTTTATGTATTTTCTTCTAGTCTTTCTATTCACATTTTCTTCTAGTCACATGTTTAATGAAAATGGGTTATAGTGTATATTCAGTTTCATAGTCTGTTTTTATTTTTTTCATATCCTGCTTTTAAGATTCACACTATATCAGGGCACCTGGGTAGCTCAGTCGGTTGAGCATCCAACTCTTGGTTTTGGCTCACGTCATGATCTCAGGGTCCTGAGATCGAGCCCTGGGCTGGGCTCCATGCCTGGGGAAGTCTGCTGGAGATTCTCTCCCTTTCCTTCTGCCCCCCCACTCATGCCTGCTTGCTCTCTAAAATAAACCTAAAAAAAAAAAAGATTAATAATATATCATGAATATTTTCACAGGTCCTTCAAATCTTTCCTAAAAACAATTTTAGGAATTAATTTTAGGAAATAATAGGGTATCCCATTCTATATATGATCCCTTTATTGGCGGGTCTTATAATTACTGGAAATTTAATAAACAGTGCAGTTTAAACAGCAATGTGATAAACATTCATGCATAAATCTTTGCTATAACTTGGGTCTTACTTTGAGGTACGTTTCTTTCCAATTTTAGTATATGTGCTGCTGAAGCGAGCACTTGAGGTACATTTTTCTAAGAGTAGGATTAGTGAGTCTAGGACCAACACTGGAACCTTAACTTTCAAAGCCCTTCTGCACCCATGAGCACATGTGATTCTCACCACAGAACTGAAGGGAGCCGAACAGCATTTTGTTCTGGTTGTTATTTTTCGTTTTATTGAGGAGATCTGCCCGGTATACTATACAAGCATTTTTTAAAGAAACACGTTTGTGCAAATCAAGACTCAGCTGATGTTTGGTGACAAGCTTATAAGCTTACGGGTAGGCTGACCTGAGCTCCTTGACCGACTAATGGGAAACACAGTATCTATTCACACTTCACAGGAATGAATGCTGGGGAACAGGGCAACAGTCAGCTTTTCCTCCTCCCCTTGGAGGGCAGGAAGGTGGAGAGCTTGTTGGGCTCATAGGGAGGAAAGACTGCAGGTTCAAAGAGAGAACTTGACCTGTACTGGACGGGCAGGCTATAGAGCCTTTTCATGGGGCCCAGGTTTCTGACACGCAGAGAAAGATCCTCCAGGAAAGCTCCGATCTTTCCTGCAGCCCTCACTACCTGCTTTGAGCTTGGACTCCCAAGTAAAGCAGTTGCTGAGAAGCAGCTGGGTCCTGGAGTAAAATACTGCCTCAGACAAATGACTTCTCTGAAATTCTGTTTCTCCATCTGGGAAATAGAAACCTTGGTATCACAGGGTGGTTGTGAAGATGGTATCAGTCCGAACGATGCCTTGCACATTGTAGGTGCTCAGTAAATGCCAGTTTCCCCTTTTCTGGTGGACTCTGTATAAATAATAAACTTCTTCAGGGTGCTTGGGCCCCCAAATTCATTTTTGGGATTTAAATAGCTTTAGCATATCCCACCCTGCTCCCAGCCCAGGCTCTGTATGCTGCCACTTGCCTTCAACCTCCTGGTGCTGTCCTGTGTCCCCACAACCCTGGAACGCTGCCTGAAAACAGCCCCCCCCCCCCCGCCCGGACCTTGGGTAGCAGCAGCCCTGAATGGACTGAACTCAAGGACATAACTTCCTCAGGGCCAGGAAAGGATGTGGCCTTCGAATGAGTTCCTCAGGGTCACAGAGTTGCTGCAGGACAGCACTGGGAGGGACCTCCGGAAGGCATGTATGCCAACTCCATTCTTCTCTCCTATTCTACAGCTGGGGAAACAGGCCCAGATTGGCTAAAAAGTGGGCCTTGGTCAAGGATATGTTGTAACTGCCAAGACCAACCTACCTCTTACCAAGCCCTGGGATAAGAATAACGGCTAGTATTTACTAAGAAGCTACTCTGTGCTAGGCCTGGGATCTGTACCAGAGTTATGGTCTCCTCCTCCTCCTCATTTTACAAATGGGGAAACAAAGGCTGAGTTACTCGTACAAGGGCATAGGATTTGAACTCAGGACTTTCCCCATCATGCCAAGTAGCTTCTGGGCTGGCCCAAAGCTCTCAGATCAGAGGCAGAAGGCCCCCTTTCCCCTACAAATGCCCATATTGCCGAAGCGCTGTAAGGCGCCCACACCTCCCCCCAGGCAGCCCCTCCCGCACACACCTGTTGGATGCCTTCTTGTTGGGTCCCTCCAGGTCATGCTTGCGTCCCAGGTAGCCCTCCATCTGCACGCTGTACCCGTGGTCCCGCTGGGCTGGCAGCGTTGTAGGCTCATCACCCTCACTCAGAGGCGTGTCTAGGACCTTAGAGAGAGGCTCGGTGGCAGGCCTCTCATCCCCACTGGATTTCTCCTGCGGCCCCAGAAGGAGTGGCGGCTGTAGATCCTGAGGCCACTGGCTCTCTTCTTCCCCCTGCTCAGGGGCATATGGGAGGAGCACACCTTGCTAGGGGTTCAGACCCAGGGGTGGCTACTTGGCAGGACTGGGAAGGCTGAGCCCCCACACACCCCAGCCTCCTTCCTTTCTGGCTTTCCCTTGACCTGCGGGGCCACCTGGTCTGCTCCCATAGGCTCTTCCCATGCCTCCGGCTCCATCCGCCCACCCCCACCCCCAACACTGTGATGGAGCTGCCTAGAGTCAGCTGAGGGGCCTGGATGATGGTTTCAAAGCTGGAGCTTTCCAGTGCTGCCCCGACCACTCCAGCTGAGTTAAACGTCCAGCAAGGTTTCCTATGAAGGGTTGTGCTGCTGACACAGATGTGAAAAACATCTAGTATGATGTTGAATGGGGACTCTGCTGGTACTTGCTTGTGTCTAAGTCCCCAAAGCCAAGGGGACAGGCCCTAAGTCTCCCCTGCCAGCTTATGAAGGGATAACCTAAGTTCTCCCGGGTCACCGCTCAGGGCTAACTAGTCCTGCCCCCTCAGTGGACTGAGGTTGGTTGGAGTAGGGCAGTGGCTCCTAACCCCTGCTGCCTTCTACCGTGGCCTCAGGAGCTTTCACAGAACACCACTGGAGTGGGGGCAGCACAGTGATAGTTCTGAGTAAGCTTTTCACACTCTTAATGAGCAGCTGATGTTGAGAATCCCCACAAGAAGGAGTCCCTGCTGGGCTGGGGGGAGGGTAGGTGGGGGAGTACTGTGGCTTTTACCTCCCTGCACTTCCCTGGGGGGCATGGGGTGCTCCGGCCCCTGCCCAGCCCAGTGAGGGGCCTCCAGTGGAGGCAGATGTCCACAAGAAGGGGAGCAGACCTGGTCCCATCTGCAGAGGCCTTTGTGACCTGCCTTTGCACCTATGGCAGAAGAGGGCAGGACAGATAGGAGCAGCAGGGGCAGCCGGCCCCCCACTGCCGGGTTGGGCACAAACGGGCGAGTCTTCTGTGTGTCAAATGAGCACCAATGAAGGCAGCCTTGTGCAAGCCAGCTCGTCAGAGCCCTGTCTCCAGGCCTGACTGCTGGAGACCTTACAGCACCAGGTGGGAAGGGTCTTGCAGGTCGTTGAGCTGGCCACGTCTGGATGGCTGAAGGACCAAGGGCATCAGCCCAGGAGGACTAGGGCTGCCCCAGGCAGGAGACATGGCTCCCTTTGCTACTCCCTGCTGCTTGCCCCACAACTGAAGGTGGAGCCTGGAGAAGCCAAAGAAGGGCAGAGACCCTGTGTTCCCCATTGTGGGTCCTTCAGACCATGACTCAAACCTGAAATAGAGAAATGGAGGATGGGAGAAAGTGGACACAACATCGGATAGCGGATTGAAGCTTTTTAAACAGACACACTGGGTAGACTCTTTAACAGCTGAAAGTGACCGAGGACTGCCCGAGATGGTAGTAAAGCAATGGAAGGAGAGGCTTAATGCTGATGTCTGACACCATCAGACATCGGGAGAAAGGTTTGGATCCCATCAAATTAGGATTGCCCAATACAGTTTTAAGTTAGGTTTCCAGTAAGATCTTTAAAGAAAGGATAATGGGACTGAAAAGTTTGAAGACCACTAACCTAGTCCAATACCTTTAATCTATGAGGAAATCTATGCTCAGAGAGGTTAAGTGACTTACCCAAAGCCACATAGCTAATAAGTATCAGAAGGGATTGAGAGCATGCGTTCCAGAATTAAAGAAGGCAAGGGTTTTTTTTTTTTTTAAATGCATCTTAGGTCTTTCATCTTTTCCTGTCTTAGAGCCCCACGAGAACTGTGGCTGGCTGACATCTTAACTCATCCATAGTACTTGTAGCTTCAGATGTCTGCAGTGAGCTAGCACTGGCCACAAGGATCTAGAGCCCAGTCTGGATCATCTTCTAGCGGGGGGGTGGGGGGAGGGGAAGGGCAGGATTGGCAGGGATGAGACTGGGAGCTTGGGTTCGGGCTTCTGTGGACTCAATCAGGCCGCCCTTCTGACTGGGTGTAAAACTTGGTGGGGGTGGGTTATTAATGCAGAAAGTGAAGCCTCTTTTCATCCCCCACCTCTCCATCTGGCTGTACTGCTCCCAGTCATGGGCCAGAGCTTTCCCTGTACCTGCAGGGGGGGGGTTGGGGGGAGTCAGAGAAGACCCTCGCAGCCGTGTGTGACCCTCTCGCTCAGCCTCTGCTCTCTGCAGACTGGTTTTACTGGGGACTGTGTCCACATATTCTCCCCGTGCTGCCATTCTCCTTCCTTTCTGGAAGTGTCCTCTGAAGATAAAGGCAGATTTTTCCAGGACTGCCAACTTCATCTTAACCTTCCTTCTACTTCCTCCTCCTGAGTGCCGGACCCCCACTCCCTAGCAGGGGCATTCAGAGGCCAATGGCCTGCAAGGTCACAAGTTAAATAGGTCATGGGATTGTTTTAGAAAATGGGGTTTTCCAATGTCTGCAAAGGTTTCTTCTATGCTCTTGACTGTTTGTGTGGAGACAATTTAAAAGCCACTCTGTCCCTTCTGTCCTGAAGGCTAAGGCCTGAGCAAGAGCCCAGCATGAGGAGGAGAGAAGTGTTTGGCCGAGCTGCTCTTCCGGGCTAAGGGAGGAGCCTCGGATGAGAAAGATGGGGCAGGAGGGTCTTTGGCCAGAAGGATCTAACTTTCCCAGCCCCCTTTCTAAAAGAAAGCTGGGGGAGGGGTGGGAGGTTGGGGGGCGTGTTCCTGCTGCCCCTGGAACTGTGCCATGCTCTGATATGAAGAGTCTGCCTTGCCCTATAAGGGAAGGATGGGTGGGTAGCAGAACAGGAGGAGGGGTGGCTAGGTGAGGAGTGGGGCCCAGAGCTGGCTACTCGTGTGGCTGTAGAGACAGGCAGTTTCTGCTGAAAGGCCCTGGAGAGGGGAGATGATCTAAGACTCCCTCCTGTCCTCTGTGCTATAAGGCAGGAGGCCCACTGCTTTAGGCCCTAGCTCCCGAGGACAGCACAGATTTCACCCACACTGCTGAGGGTGCCTCGCCGGGGGATGCCATTTGGGGTGGCTAAAAGAGGGGACTGGAGGAAATTCTTGGTGGCAGGCTGGAGTAGCTGGGCAGTCTAGCCGATAAATGGCAGTGACTGCCTGTGGGAGAACGGCCCGGATTGTGGGGCTGGAATCAGGGACATGGAGCCAGGTTCTCCCGTTTGGGGAACAGGTGGCTGAAGTGGGGGTATCTGAGAGGAGGTGTGTGTGTGTGTGTGTGTTGGCTGCTGAGATTGTGAGGTCAGAGGAGGGTAGAGGACAGGCAGCACTGCCTGTGGTTTGGGGACATCAGGGGAGGAAAAGGCACAGACAGGAGAGGCTTTTAGGATCTCACAGGACTGTAGTCAAGCAGGGAGAGGCCTCTCAGTTCCTGATGGGCAGGGGATGGCCACCTCTTTTCAGAGTCTTGTAAGCTTCAGAGTCCTGCCTTGCTAGGAAGCTGGCTTGGGCAGGTGAAGTATGCAGAGGACCACAAAGGACGTTCAAGAAGGGGGGGACAGATGGGTACATTTCTGCTCTGGACTAAAGGAGCTGAAGGTGTACTTCCAGGCCCAGCCAGCTGGTGGTGCAGAAGACAGCACAGAGATGGCCAACTTTCCAGCTCCCACGAGAAAAATCACCTGGCCTGGGACCACAGGGTGTTTTGGAGGTTCTAGAAGATGCTCAGTGAACTCAAGATGTATTAACAAGCAAGGTAATACAAGTGAGGGAGCTTCTCTCTAAAGGAGATGCTGACAAGCGAGAACCAGGCCATGAGGGTGCCCCCTTCACCCCCGCTGAAGACACCATTCTACCTTGCCATGTGCTGGTCTTGCCATCTGATCTCACAGCAAGGACAGCCTGGAATGCATACTTGGGCAGATCAAGGGGGAGGCGCTGGGGGGGAAGGGTTGGTTTGGGAGGGCTCTGGCAGTGGATATTAGAATTCATATGGAGAAGGCTTCTTTTGAAAGAAAGACTGCAGTGGGGAACAGAAGAAAACGAAGGGAAAAATGAAGGCTGATACTCTCCTAGATGCCAGAAGTTCTACCTATATTCTCTCTCCCAATACACCTGTGAGGCAGGTATTATCACCACCCCTATTTTATAGATTCTGGAGAGCGGGGGTCAGGGGGAATGAGTAACTGGCTCAGCCACACATCTAGTGAGTGTAAAGTCAAGGTCCCAAACTCTGCATTCTTCCTACAGAATCCTGCTGCACGAGGAGTGGGAATTACCGCTCCAGAGGAGGGCACCTACATGGCACAGTTCTTGGTCAAAATGGGCCGAGCCCGCTGATGTGGGATGAGTCAGAGAACACCTAAGGGGCCGGAAGAGGGGCTTGGGGCCACAGGAGACCTATGGCTGGATGCCTGAGGCAATCAAAACAAGGCTATGAAACGAGGTGGGGGAAGCCGGCCACTTCTACAGCGAGAATTGCATGCTCCCCCTTGTGTCTGACGGCTGGGCACTTGTCCTCTGGGAAAGAGGTGGGAAGGACTGTGGGCAGGCAGGCTGGGAAGACAGTTCAGAAGACAGTTGTTTACAAGAAAAGAAATGCTTTGTTGAGTTGAAAGAAGAAAGGAAGAGATGGCAACTCAGGGTGAGCAGAGACAAATGCCTACAGAGAGAAGGCGGCAGGAGTGGCTGGGGTGCAGCTATCACAAGAGGTGGGATGAGCGGGCAGAATGGCTCCACATGGGACCCCAGGGGCCAGCCATCCACCTGAGATGACAACTGGCACAGCAGGGAAGATGATGAGGTGGAGGAAGGCACCAGGTGAAGTGAGGGGAAAGGAGAGGGAGTGTTCAGGGCCCCCTCAGACAGGGATGGGGAGACCTGGTCCACTGCCATCATGGGTGGGAGGAGAATGAGGTTTCCTTGGAAGCGGTCTTCATCATTCCTGCCAGCAGTGTGGGCTCTTCTGGTCCCTCTGCCCTCGAGAAGCTGGTGGCTGCTCCATCCCATGGTGACTCTGAGCCAGCTACTCAGAAAGATTAATGATGCCCGCTCCCCCATCCAGCTCCGATGCCCAGTGGTTAAGCTGGCAGCTTCAAGCCCCATTTCTGAGATGCCTCCAGTGTTAACTGGGTTCCGTCCCGAGTCTGTCAGTATCTGGGATGCTCTGAAACACAGCTTGGAAGAAAGGATTTAGGGGTAGCCTTTGGAGCAGCCCAGCCGGGAGGGTCACGTGTGGCCACAGCACAGAGAGCTGGACACACCCAGCAGCGGACACAGGTCGAGGAGCCCGGAGTGGCAGGGTGCAGGGCCAGACTGCAGGCAGACCTCAGCCTCGCCACCACTCATTCAGGCATCTGGGGGAGACAGGGCCACACCCAGGTTTGGGGAAAACGGGTCCTTTCCAGGCCCCTTCTGCTCCTTCTGAACAAATGTGATTTGCCTGGGCTGATGAACGCCTGAAGCAGCAGCTCTGTTGGGCCTCACGGGGCGGGGAGGAAAGATGGGGAAAGCTTGCTCGGGCATGAAGAAACACAGCTGCTCCACACACACCCACGTCCCTTGCATCCAAGGAAGCGGAGCCCAGCCTCTGGCCACGGAGTAAAGTTTCAGGCTTCTCGCCAGGGAGGCTGCTCAGAGGGGAGCTGCCCCACTGCCAAGGGGGCGACAGTGGCCGGAGCCAGCCAGGCATGGTCTGGAAGGTATTCTGGCTGTGAGCCAGAGCCCGCTCGGCACCGGGCACTCGCCCCTCACATCTGCAAGTGCTGGTCATTTCCCTGAAGCCACAGCGACCTCTGAGACCCTGAAAGGGAGGGGCGCGCGACTGCCCGCCCTCCTCCCGGATGAGCCGCCCAGCCCTCCCCGGGGCAGCCAGCATTGGCAGTCTGGGAAGGGCGCGCTGAGAGTGTCGTCTGTGGGCTGCGCGTGGGTCAGAGTTCTCCCTGGGCAGCTGACGAAGGGGCCCGATAGCAACAGTACCCAGTAGTCGCTCCCTGGAGTAGCCTCACGTGCCACCCCGTGACTCTGAGGACTGACTCGCTCTTGTGGTCACAGCCCCTAGGAACACCAGTCCCTTTCAGGGATGTCCCTCCCATGGTCACAGCTGCCCCACTGGGAGAGTTCCTCATGCAGGCCCCAATTCCCATCCCAAAGCCAAGAAGCACGCAGTGTGCAGCAGACATCCAAGCCCTGTTGGCTGGGGACCCTTAAGCCCGGAGTGACTTGGATCCACTGTGATACCGTCTGTCTGCTGTGAAATCAACCATGTGTCACCACAGATACTACACCAGGGACTCTCAGGCCCCCAGGCTCTGGAAGACGAGGGTGCTTAACAAGACTCCTGAGCCCCTTCTAGAGCCACACCCCAGATGAAGGGGAGAAATACAAGGCAGGGGGATTAGGGTGACAGTGCCCCAGGCACTAAGAGGAAGGAGGATGGCTCAGCCTGCTGCCAGGCACCCATCCGGCACCCTGGGGCCATCTTCAGAGCACAGACCTCCCCCCGAGCTGAGGCTCAACCCTGTCTCTCTCCACCAAACAAGGACAAAGGCAAATGCCCCAGCCCTTTACCTCCTTTCCCCTCTCCAGCCTCATACCAACTAGCACCTGACAAGCGAACAGGCTCCTCAGAACTAAGGATGAGATCAGAAGAGAGAGGGGAAACCCACCTCTCCCAACCTCTCCTTTACTTTGGTACATTGTTGACACACAGGAATGTTCTAGACTTTCTGTAATCCCTAAGAGAAGGCTTTATAAAGGTGAGGGGACCCAGGAGGATTAGGCGGTTTGTCTAAAATCATGCAGGAAGGCTCCCCCAGAATTAGGGACTAGAACCCAAAGTCCTGACTTCACTCCAGAAGTTCTGGCTTTTGTGATACCTTGTTTTTTCTGCGTGGCCTCATACACACTTACACACTTACCTGTATGAGTACTTTTTTTTTTTTTTTTTTAACCAAAACATGCTCTAATGTGGAAAGTGGGTGAGGGAGGCAATTCATCGTATGGTGATGTGCTTGAGGAAAAGACTGACGTGGAGCGCGGCACGCACGTAGCCGGGAAAGGGAGGGCTGAGCTGGGGCCAGCAGGCTGCTCCCCACGCCACCGTGGTGTGTAGCTGGCTAGGCAGGGGTTCAGGAGCCTGGCCCACTCCCATCCACTCCCCCAAGCAGGAAGCCAGCATGCACTAGTGACAGGTTTCACAGAAAGCAACACCACATGGTTCTATTCTACAGGGTGCCCACACCAGACCACACATAGGGGACAGCAGGAGAGCCACCGTGCCCCAGGCCAGGCCAGAGAGAAGGGGCAACGCACTGCCAGCCCTTCCCAGGAGAAGCCTGTGGTTTCTGTAAAGGTGTCCCAGGCTGCATGGGACCCATTTTTCTCTCTTCTCAGGTCAAAGACCAATTGGAGATCCTCATAAAGCCCAACAAAGGGCTCAGAAACGAGAAGTAGCCGGGAATTTGTTTCCATGAGGCCTCAGGCCTTGTGTTCCCTGGATTTGCCATCTGGTTTCTTCCTGTACCAAACACAGGTATTTTCCCGTCTGGCGCAGTGGCCGGCTCTCTGGGAAGGGTCTCAAATATAGGCTCATTCCCTCCTTCCAGAGACACTCAGGTCCAAGCAGATTTTATTTCCCCAAACCCAGTGACATTTAGGCGCTGGACAGAGGCAGCTCTGATGCACACTTAATTCCATTTGCACAGACGTACACGACACAAACCACGGAGTTGCACAGGTGGTCACAAAGGAGCCTGCAGACCCAGGACGCCACTGCACGGAGACACACAGGGATGGACAGCCGAAGCACGGGCGGTGTGTGACAGTCCCAGCCCCAGCGTCCACTGTTCCTGCCAGCCCCCAGAGTTCTCGCTCCTTCCAGGAGGGGCTGTCTCTGGGAAAAAGGGGCTGGGACGAAGTCCACCAGAGACCCCACATGTGGTGATGGCGCTTCAGAGGGCACTTCTGGGAGAGGCCCTCCATCGGGAGCCCAGGAATGCCCTCTGCTGGACATGTAGGGCTGGTGCAGCTCAGAAAGGGAGGCCTCTGGCCAGGCTGGAGGCCCCAGAGGGTGCTCGGCGTGGGAGGGGGTGTGTGTGACTCTCAGCAGTGTGAGAAGAGCTGAGATACAGACCTGATGGGGATTCTGCACGGGAAATACTCATTGTAGGTGCATTTTTCTGGGGTGGCTCGTGTATCAGAGATTTCCACCTAGAATACCAATCTCCCTAAAGGTTCAGGCAAGCTCCAGTGGGCAGCTGGACAGGTGGGGCGCATGCACTGGTGAGCCATGCAAGGAACATGCTGAAGTCTTGTCTTCTTAGCTGCTCCCCAGGGCATTTCTCCAAAATTGGGGTTACAGCCTCAGGCTCCCTGCACGGACATCCTGGGTCTTTTCAGTTAATGGACCTATTCCTTCCTGAAGCCATGTGCCCCACACCTTTGGCAGCTGGTCTATCTTGGACCATTCCAACACTTCCATCAGCCAAGACTCTGCCGCACCCTCCTTTTCTACAAGGTGGGGGGACTGGCCCTGTGACCCAGAAGCCCTGGAGCTCTCTTTTGCTCCAGCAGGGCTCCCTGAAGTCTGTTCCTGCTTCAGAGCCAGCTCCACATCTAAACCCACCCATAGGCATTAGGCCAGGGGCAGGGGGAGCAAAGGGGAGGGGGCTCAGAGTAGGAAGGAGGGATCTGCTAGAGGGTTGGGTGTCCCCCCTTCACTGCCCTGAATGCCCGTGGCTGGGACAGGTGAGATCGGATGGTCTGTCTGTATATATGTGAGTGTGTGTGTAGGGTGTGCTGGGTTAAAGACGGAGTAAGAGGAAACATGGGAGAATGATGGTATATAAAAATAAACCTTCCCTGGATCAACTCTTTCTCCTAATGTAGATAGTGATGTATTTGTACAATAAAACTTATTAGACTAGATAAAATCAAACTAAAAAGAGTCATGTCAGTGGGCTGGCATGTCAGTTTCTTTGGGGTGAAGGAAGGAGGGGAATTATTCTAGAAATTAAGAAAAACTAAGTGAAAAAGAAGATTGATCTGAAAGAGGAGTCTGGAAGCGTAGGTGGTACAAGCCTGTCCTCACGTTCTGCCCTGGTTGAGCCTAGTAGGGATGAGAGGGCTCTGGCAGCAAGGACTCCCAGGAACCAGACAAATAGGACAGGAAACTGACCGGGGACGTTCTCTCGGTGGCTGCACGATGCGGACCTCGGGGAGCCTCCCCTGCTGTCTCCCCTTCTTCCTCTTGAGGCCTGTGGAAGACCCAGCCCCTCTTCAGAAACTGCCTCCCTGAAGCCAGTGCCTGGCTTCCTGCTCCTCCCACCAGGAGCCTGTCCACTCTCTCCTGGTCCGGGCCTCCCAGCAACTGGCATTCAGCAAGGAACTGCTTAATCGGAAACACTATGGCAGATTCTTCAGAAATGGACACGGTTGAAGGCAGAATGGCCTCTGGAGCATGTGTTCAGTGGCTCCCAGAGCAGGGAGGCGTTTCTGCCTGCACCAGGCCTTCAGACCACCCGTGATTTGGGGGAAACAAAAACTCCTCTCTGCCTTTAGGCTGCAGACACCCCAGATTTCTCTGGCTAGCGGCCTAGGTGTGAGAGGTATTATTAAGACGTCAGAGGGCCTGTTTCTGATGAAAAGTACCCTCCCTCCCCCTTCCTACCCATCCTCTTTGGCAGAACGCTCCTGCTAAATCCGCCCTCCCCACTTACCCACTCTCCTCTTCGGGTCTGTCTGGGGTCTGGCGTTCTTTTAGCTCAAGCTAAGGGGAAGAAAAGACCCAGGTTATCAGAGTAGCCACAGAAAAGAGGTTCTCACTACTAGACAGCCTTCTCTAAACCCAGCTCCCCAGGCACCCGGTGTTTGTTCTTTTAGAAATTACCGCCTTTATCTTTTGCATTCGGAAGTGCTTTCTATGTCTCCTATTTCCTTCCCACTCTGCCCCTCGCCAAGCCTTTTCCACTGTTCGTTTGTGCCTAATAACAGGCTCAGAGTTCCTGACTCGAGGTCCCCCCTCCTCTGGGGTGTGGCTGCGGGGCCTCCCAGTGTGCATTCCCAGCTCACCGTGGTGGGCTTCTCCAGGGCGGCAAAGCGCTCTGCCCAGCTGGCCGTGGACTTCTCAAAAGCCTCATGCCTCCTGATAAGCTTCTCCACACCATCCACCGTGTGTCCAAAGTCCCGGCTGGCCAGATAGGGCTCCTGGGCAATCAACCATGCTTCGGCCACAGAGGCATCCCTCGAGAACTGACACACTTCCAGTACTGCCACGGGGAACAAGCCACAGACCCACCCACAGGGCCCAAAAAGGTCCTGTTAGCACTCAGCAGTGGGCTGCTCCACAGACGAGGAGCTGGTGGGCAGGCAGAAGGCCCTCACAGGGGTCCCTGAACCACGGGGACACCCTGCTCAGCGGCGACCTACTGCCTGAGACCACTCGATCCCATACCACATGGGGGAGGGTTTCCTCATCTCCATCCAGTTATACTGGAAAAACACATGAAATAGAACAAACTCTAGTTTGAAAAAAATGTAGTTTAGAGTCTCCTTTTGACAAGCAGACTTTTACCCTACACGCTCTCTTCCCAGTCCTTGGTGCCTCCCATAATTGTGCCCAAGCAGCCGCGGGGCTGTCAGGTCTTCCTGGCTTGCCTGCAGCTCCCTCCTGAGTGGTAGGACTTTCCCTTTCCTTGGTCTCCAGCTGCAGGGGACAGAGCTCTGTGTCTGACATGCCTCAGATCCAACAGGTGGGAAGTGCTAGAGCTGTAACCTGACCACCCCCCACCCCTACCCCCCGGCTACAGGGACACCAGCCTGGCACACGGTAGTGGTGTCCTCCCGGCAGAAGCTGAGCCACTCATGTTCTGCCTGGACCCAGGTGGGGCCAAGGGCAGGCAGGGAGAGGGCATGTGGGCTGGTTAGGGGTGGGCAGCCAGCAGCGTGTCTATACGGCTCCTCTGTGTGGACCCCCGAGGCCCTTGGCTCCAGAACCTTGCTTATGGGTGGCATTCTGGGGTCTCCCCTCTAGGAGGTGAAAATCTCTCCTGCCCCGCCCCCACCTCAGCAGGAGTCTGCCCCCTCCCCAAGTTTTGGGTGTACTCACGCATGCGGAGCTGTTCCTGGCGGTCCTCCCACTTCTCATCCATCTCCTTCCTCCTGGATAGCACCTGCTTCAGTTTCTCGCTAATCTGTGGGAAGGAAGAGAGAACAGCTCAGGCTTTTAGTAAACCTTCCCCTTGTCTGAGGTGGTGTGCAAATGCGTCCTGCAAAGCATGCTGGGTTTGGTCACAAGGACCTCACTTCAAGTCTTGGCCCTGCCACTAGCCAGCTGTGCCACCTTGGGCAAGTGACTTAACTTCTCTGAGGCACGTGTGCCTCTCCTAGGAAATGGGTCTTGCCAACGCTACAGCGTGCACACATGTGGGTGGCTAGGTGGGCTACGAGCCCGCTCTCCTCTACTAAGCTGCCAGCCTTGGCTGGGGCCGATGGGGCCCCAATCCCTGGGCCTGCACACAGCCCTGATGCTCCACTAGTGAAAGAGTCTCCTCAGAGAACCATGGCCCACAGCGACCTCCCAGGAAATCCTTGTAGGCAAGGACAGGGAGGGGCTCCCCTTTACCCCACTGTCCTCTCACCTCCTCCGAGGCCTGGTGCTGCCTTTCTAGCAGGGACTCCCCCAGCTCTAGGCAGGCGCTAAAGTTCTTGCTCCGGGTGTCAATCTCTGCCTTGATGCCCTGGTGATACTTCATGAGCAGTTCCACTGAGGAGACATCCCTGGGGAATGGGGGGAAGGGGGTCAAGGATCAGTGAGGGAGTTTGAGGAAGAAGGAAACTCTGGGTGACTCTGGCCTGCCTGATGCCAAGTCCAGACCACAGAGGGCCGCCTTCCACCTGCCTGGGAGTCTGACCCCACCTCCTCCTCTCTCTCTGGCTAGCCAGGGAGTCCTCTGCCAGCCCAGCCCCAGCGGGAACACTGATGCCCTAGTGTCTTCCATTGGTCAGCTGGCAGGGGATGAGTCAGGGGTTCGGGGACCCCAGAAGGAGCCTGGGAATATTATTTGACAATAAAAAGGAATGAAGTTCTGATACGCGCTACAACACGGATGAACCTTAAAAGGTTTGTACTAAGTGAAAGGAGCCAGTCCCAAAGGACCACGTACTGTAGGAGTCCCCTTCTAGGACAAATCTAGGACAGGCAAATCTAGAGAAACAGAAAGCAGACTTGTAGTTGCCAGGAGCTAAGGGGAGGAGGGAACTGTGGGGTGATGACTGCTAAAGGGTACCGGGATTCTTTCTGGGGTGATGAAAGTCTTCTAAACTTAGAATGTGGTGAGGGCCATACCCAGTGATCGTGCGAAAATCCCTGAACAGGACACGTTAATGGCCGAATGGTATGTTATGCGAAACGCATTCTGAATAAAGATGTAAAGTATAAAGTCTTGGCCATTACGACGGGCACTCCAGGGCAGAGGGACAGAGACGGGCCAGTGACCACTGCCAGCGAGACAGTCCCATGGAGAGCTGCTCCCTGCCAAGGGTCTCATTGCCATGAGCCACCCCCCGCCCCCACCTCGCATGCACAATGAGCTCCTTCTGGAGCTTGGGGAAAATGACCTCTGCATCCCAACATGGGGCAGATATATAGGCTCAGACCTGCCACCTTTGGGTGTGTGAAGTGCATACTTTCCCTGACAGCTGTGGTCACTGCCCTGCCATCAGGTCTGAATGGCAGAGGTCTTTCTTGCCACTCTCAGGGCTCCCTTTACTCTGAAATGGTCGGTCCCCCCAGGAGAAGCTAAGCCACTCCGTTTCTCCCTGGACCCAATCTCAGCTGCTCCCACAGTCCAAGATGGTCCCCCAAGGAGGAGTCCCAGGGCAGCGGCCTGCTCTGCCAGCCTTGGGGACAAAGGGGCTGAGGGGTTGGGGCTGTCCTGAGGATGTCCCCCTTACCTAGGCTTCTCCTGGGTCTCAATCTGCCGGATGACGCTTTCCATCCAGGAGAGGAGGTCTCGGGCCATGCTGAAGAAGCGGAATTTGTCTGCCGTGTCTACCAGCTGGGTGCGGCGGCCAGCACAGGCTTCAAGCAGTGCTTGCCACGCGGCGGACACCTCTTGCTCCTTGTTCTGGATGGTCTCTGCTTTCTCCCCAGCATATGCCTTCTGCAGGCGGCCGGCCACATCCTGGAACTGCTGGACCTGTGGTTGGGCAAAACTGAACGTCATTCCCCAGAAAGATGTGCCTTGGGCTTCTGCTGGGCAAAGGGTCTCTCTCCTCTCGGTCTCCCTCCCCAGGTCTCTTCTGGAAGGCAAGATCTTCAGCCTTCCACTAATGCTGGGGGAGAAGTCTCCTTGTTTTGGCCTCTACGGACCCAAGCCATCCTTTGGGTTTTGATGAGGATATAAGAGTGAAAGGGACTCTGTCCCCTTTGGTCTCCCCTGAAGTACTGTAATAAGAGTAACTATGTGCCAGGCACGTTTCATAGGCACCCTATGAAAGAGGTACTACTGTGATCCCTGTTTTTGAGATGAAGAAACTGAGGTACAGGGAGCCTGAGTGAGTGGCCTGAGGGGTGCAGACTGGATTCCCTGTTCTTAACCTCTCCGTAAGCTGCCTGTCCAAGGGAGGGGCTCTCCAAGGTCCCCTGTCTGAGGCTGGTTCTGGTGCAATGAGGCCTCATTCCTGAGACTTCAGTGGGCTGTGCCCTCCTCAGGGGCTGCAGCACCCCTGAAGTCCAAGGGCTGCAGGGCAGGCCCCACCACCAGCTGGATAGACATTCCTAGGAGCTTCTCTTCCGAGTGAACCAGGGCCCGACCCACCTCGGTGTCCTATCCCTGAGCCCTGCTGGATAGACACAGGACTCCACGCCAGCCCGTCTCTCCTGGGGCCTCTGCAAGGCTCCTGAGGCCTAAGCAGCGGGGGCCCCCTGCTCTCACCCTTTCTATCACACCAAGTTCTGTGGAGCCCTATGGGCCTGAAGCAGTGTTTCAGGGACCACCCCAGTGATGAGAGGAGGTCTCAGCAGTTCCTGGGGTCCCCCCCGCCCCACCAGCTCCCATGTGGAAAGACTGAACAGCCCAGTGGCTGAGGGCATGGGGTGTAGAGCCAGGAAGCCTGGATCTGAATCCTGGCGGCACTGTCCACACGTTCCGGGGAGCGCATTTACGCTCTGTGCCTTGCTTTCCTCACCTATAAAGAGCAGATGATATTTGTGCGTAGCTCTGGAGTCGGGGACAGAGTGTGATGCTGATACCAGTACTGAGTGCTGGAGATGCACCGTGTGCGTGTCTGCCAGGAATTCTGTGGCACAGCCAGACACGGAGCATTTTTAGGTATTTGATGCCTTGGGTTTTTGTGAGGTTTCAGATTGAAGAACTACTTCTGAAGCTAAAGAATGACTGAAAGCCACAGCTCCCAGCCTTTCTGCCCCAAGCTGTTGCCTTTCGAAAGAGGTGAAATTTGCTGGTGTCCATTCCAGAGGCTGACACCCCCGAGCCCCTGGGGAAGAGGTGGATGGCAGGTCCCTGGAGCCTGCAGGGGGCGGGGGGGGGGGGCAGCAGGGGACAGAAGGCACCTGTAGTTCCAGCAGGTGGAGCTCCCGCTCGAAGGCCGTGTGCACCCGGTGGAAGGACTCGGCTGTGCTGGCGTCCAGCCCCACGTCTTCGGGCAGCTCTCGGTGCTTCTCGTCGATGAGGCCCAGGATCTCCGTGCCCGTGTAGAAGTAGCGGTGCAGGTCGTAGGAGGCAGCCAGCAGCTGCATGCGCGTGTCAATGAGCTCCAGTAGGTCTGCCCACATTTCGTTTAGCCCATCCTTCCACTCGGCAATCGTGGCCGCCTCGCTGTGGCCGGCGTCGATGAGCTGCTCAATGATGATGTTCACGTTGTCCACCCGCTCCTGCCCAATCGCCCCCGTCTCACGGGCAAAGTCCCGGAACCTGTCCCGGAGCAGCTGGACATGGGGGAAACAGAAAGGTGGTTATCGGGGCCTAGGGCTGGGGTGTGTGGTGTCATCTCCCTAGCTGCAGACTTTCCCAAGGCAGGAACCACAACCAGCTGGCGCCACACCTTCCCAGGAAAGCCTGGGCTCAGGGGCGGCGTGTCACTAGCTCTGTGTAGCACTGTGTGTGTGTGTGTGTGTGTCTGGCCTGACTGCACCTGCGTCTATGGTGCTCAAGAAGACAGAGAAGTCACTGTGAGTACTCACAGTGACATGGTCAAAGTCCTGCCCCATCTCAGGGGAGGAGGCCACCAGCTCCTTTTCTGAAATCCACTGCTCCAAGTCATCTGTCTCCCTCTTCAGCTGGAACAGGTGGTACATGTTCTCCAGCTTCCGCCTGCGTTCTTCGGCTACCTCCTTCAGCCCTGCGTACTGCTTGTCCACTTGCCCCTGAAGTCGGATGATCTGCTCCCTGGAATTCAAAACCAGAAAGCACTCAGAGACGAAGGTAGAGAGCCCAGAGCTCTGAGCCCAGCTCGGAGGGGCACATCTACTCCTCCCCAGCCCCGTGGCAGGGAAAGCTAGGGAAGGGGAACTAGGAGGGATGAGAGCAGTTTTTCCCAGGAATTGCTGAGAGGGGGAAAGAACCATCCCGTAGACCAGAATGCCTCAGGAGATGACAGAAATGTGTCCTGTCTGGACAGGGTGCCTCCCCCCATTGTCCCTCACTCCGGGAAGCTCAGGGAGACAAAAGGGACCTCCTCAATTATCCTCCCAAGGAGGCTGATGGAGCAGCACTGGGAGCCTGGCTCCAGGGGCAGCAGGGATGGGGCTCAATCCCCGGGGCTCCTTGGGAGATGCTGGGGTGGCTGCTGAAGCCCCGCAGCTGTGGAAGCCCTGCAGGCAGCTGAGGCCCGGGCTGTGCCTGGGGAAGCAGCCCGACGGGTCTAGCCCAGCAGACCCACCAACTAGAAGGATGTAGGTTTTCTACCTTCATGCCTATATACTAATTTTTGCTGAGACACTGGGAGATCCTGAGGTACCTTCTGGACTATTAAGAGAAAAGCAAAGTTACTCTTCAGTGTCTCTTAGCATAATCTAATTCTTCAAAAGATTGGAACTCTTGGTTCACCGAGATGGTAGTTTCGCTATTGTATTTTCTGATCTTCTTGAAAACCAGGCCTTAGTTGGCCCTGTTTGGAGCTCCTCATGCAAAACCAAGGCATGAGATGGAATCAGGCCAATTAGAAGTCCAGAAAGCAGTGGTCTCCAAACCAGTTCTTCCCCAAACTGTTGCTGTTTTCCCCCTTAGACCTGAAGGGATCCCAGCTGGTGGGGTCCCCCTGCCTGATGTCCATCACCCAGCCAAGTCACTCCAGTGGCACACGCACCCCTCAGGGTGGCCTGCGGACAGGAGGCCCTGGGCCCTGGTGGCCAGCTGCTTGATGTTCCTCCCGTACTCCTCCAGCGTGTGCTGCTGCCTCAAATGCCGCTTCAGCATCACGATGGCGCCCTCTTCGTCCTAGGAAGCAGTGACTCTCAGGGCACTTGCTCCCAGAGGTGCCTGAGACTGGGGTGCAGGGTGGGGGGTGCAGCCAGGCTTGGAGGACCCTCACAAGAGAGTGGTGCATGATTCCTTCTTGCTACTTGTTCCTCAACAACACCCTACCTTCTTCTTGATCTTCTCTGATGCCTACCCTCCCAGGCCCAGCTCCAGTCTTCTGACCCTGTGAAAACTTCCTTAGAGACGGCTTACCTCATTTCTCCCTCCCTCCTGGCAGGGGCAGGCCCTCCATACAGAAGCCATGGCACGAAAAAGGTGGGGAAATCTTGGGTTCGATCACATCTAAGTTGGCAAATGGGGCACCCGGCCGCGGGATGTCTGCCGTAGCACCTGACCCTTCAGACGCCCGGACTTCTGATGTGTGACTGCCCACTGCCGGCCCCGACCCTGCTCTTCCTCCTGGCCTTGGCTCCCAGCCTGGCACCAGCGCCCCAGCCCGGCCGACCTTGGGGATCTCGTCGGAGATGATGTAGAACTCTTGCTCGCTGATCCAGGCCTCGGCCTCGCCCGCATCCAGGTAGTACTGCTGGGCTTCGCTGGCATCCCTCAGGCGCTGCAGCCGCCCCGCCGCCGCCTCCTGAAGCGTGTCCCATGCATCCTGCAGGTGCCCCAGGCGCTCCTGGATGTCCTGACAGTCGATCTCCACCACCTCCAGCAGCTGCCGCCCTCTCTGCAGCACGTCCTCCACCTGCGGTGTGTGGCCGAGGATCTCATTCTGCAGCGTCTGTGGCCAGAGGGGAAAGGCTGAGAGGTGAGGTGGGGGGCCGGCCCGCGGCCCAGCGGCTCAGCCAGGGCCCCCTCTGGTCCCTCAGGCATGCTCCAGAGCTAGTGAGGGGCCGGTGGTGGCCCGGGCCATGTAACCCGTGCACGGTGAGCGGCAGTGCGGGCCTATGGATGTGGCTCCCCCTGCTCCTTAGGCCTCCTGTGTTTCAGCACAGCTTGCTTCTTAGCCGATTCCTAAATGGCCTTTGAGATCCTATTTTAGCACCTCTGGCTCCATGGGAGACAAGAGCTGATGGTGGCTCCTTGCTCAGAGTCCGTCCCCCATTTCTATTTCTCAGATCTTTTGCGAACTCTGTATTATTTGCTGTTTAAGCCTTTGGTCACCGAGAGGGTATTTTCCCTCTCTCTCTGGTGACAGGGTGGCTTTTTTCTTTGGTGGGTCATTACCCATGTGTGGCTCACTTTTGGGTCCTAGAGGCCCTGCCTCGCTGCTGCTTGCATGTGGGCTCTGGGCTCCCACACCTCATCTCCTCCCTTTCTACAATCTCCCCGCAGCCTTGAAAACCATTGGAGGGCAGGGGCGAGAGCCCTACACACAGTCCAACAGTGACTGTCAGCACTGAAAGTCCACAGAAGCAGCAAGAGCCACAAGTCACCTAACTTGCTGAAATACCTTCCGACCCTTTATACTCGGAATCTCAATCCTGACAGTTTTTCATGGTCCATACAACTGAATTCCAACAACCCATGGTATCAGCTCTGTGTGCCACTTTCTTTTCCTGAGATCCTGTGACCTCTGCAAGGGATCCTAAAAGGTATCTCTCTCCCTCTCTTTTTAAGTAATTCCTTTCCAGGCTCCCATGCAGTGTGCTTCCTTATGATGTATTCTTTCTACCTCATGTGTCCAAAGAGAGCTATAAAGTTATTTCCTAGGTCCTGGGCCTCATCCTAGGCTCTAGGGACAATGTGGAAATAAGATCAACAAAACCCCTGCCTTCATAAAGCTTACACTGTCGTAGACAGAGTGGATGGTAAGCATGGAAATAAGTGAATAAATGTGGATAATGGGTGCTATGAGGAAGATACCCCACTGAGATCAAGAATGTCTGCAGAGGCGTGCTGGTGGCTACTTGAGCTGGGGGGAGTCAGGAAGGGCCTTCCCGGGTAGATGGCATCCGAGTGAGGCATGAGCAGTGAGAAGGAGGTAACTGTACAAAGTTTGGGGAATGAGTATTGCAGGCAAGACAGAAGAGAAAGCATAAAGTCCCTGGGCTGGAAGCCAGCCAGGACCATCTGGAGGCCAGAAAATCTAGAATACTATGGAAGAAGGTCAGAGTGGTGAGAAATGAGCTTTAGAGGAAGGCCGGAGCCAGATCAGGTGGGACAGTGGTTCTTAACCCTGGGTGCACACTGAATAATCTAGGAAAACACATACAGTCAGGGCCCTATCCCCAGGGACCTTAATTAATTGATCTGAGGTAGGAATGGAGCATCCACAGGTTCAGATGTCCCCCAGGTGATTCTACTGTGCAGCCAAAGTTGAGAACCATTCATGTGGGCCCTTGCAGGAATGGTTCTAGCTGTAATGGATAACCATCAGAGCAGTGGTTCTCAAAGTGAGATCCCACACCAATAGCAACAGCATCATCTAGAATCTTGATATAAATGCAAGTTACCAGGCTCTCCTCCCACAGTCTGATTCAGTAGACCTGAGACTAAGCCTGGTCAACTGTGTTTTAACAAGCCCTCTGGGTGAGTCTGGTGCATACTAAAGTTGAGAACCCTGCAACAGAGGGAACGATAAAATGAGATTTAAGCTATAGCTGGTCTAGCCTGGAGAAGTCTTGACAAGGGCAGCCATGCTTTCCCAAGAGGCTATCTTTCCCTTCTTGGTTGGGGAACCCCACCCATATTTGTCTTGCCCTTTTCCTGAAATAGCAACCTTCATTCAGCGGAGCTGGGAGTCTTCTGACAATCACACTGAGGCCAGATAGAGTCAAAGACTTTAGTGTCGAAAGGACTGATGTCAGCTCGCTTTACAGTTGAGGAAGCTGAGGCCCCAGGATACTGCCATCTACCAGTCTCCTTCCTTTAACTACAGGTTGTGGCATTAGTGGAACCCCTACCTACTACCTTCTAGCCCAAGAACCTGCCTGTGCACACTGGAGCCTCTGTGACTAGGTCAATGTCAACTGGAAGCAAACGGTCTGAGGAACTTTTCAGACACCTCTTTGAATGTAACTCAGACCCTTGCGCAGTTGCTGGGCTCTGTGAGCAGATGTCAGCTGCTGTTATTGTGAGGAAGTACTGGCTGTGGGAGTTGAGGAGGAGCGGCTCTCTGCCCAAGACCAGGGGCTGGCCGCAGAGAGACCATGAGCACGTGCAGCTGGCCTTCTTGGAAGACAAAACACGACACGTGTACTCCTGATACAGGAGGAAGTACTGCATCTGCTCACTTCCAGGAGTCTTACCAGGGCCTCTGAAATCATCCATGAGGTTTAAGAAAGAGCAGAACAGCAAATGGATGTTGCTCTAATAGGCTCAGGGGCCAAGTTTAAAGGCTTCCCATGAGTATCCTCACGTGGCAGAAAAACGGGGCCTACTTGCCCTGAGGATATCCAACAGGCCAGGCTCAGTCCTGAAAGAGGGGCAAGTCAGTCTTAGGAAAGAAACCAGGAGCTATGGGCTTCCTTTCAGGGAGGACATGGGACACATGACACCCCAGGCCAGGGTCCTGTAGTCACCCGATGCTCTGGTGGGTCTGAATGGCTCCAAATCCCAAATCATCTGGACACCCCCCTATCAGCCCTCCATGGACTTCCTAGAATTCTCTCTGCCATCACCAAAGCTCTCTTTTTATGGGATCTGGGGGCCCCACAGCTACCAACAAGAACAATAATCTGCTGTTGCTGGCCCTCTGAAGGTCAGGGCTGGGCATTCTGCCCTGTGCAGAGCAGGATAGGGCAGGCCTGGGGCAGGGAGGAGTAGGTGGGGGCACTAAAGAGATGAAGCAGGACTCACCTGATTCTTCTTCATTAACAGCTGCACGTTTTGCAGATTCGTGCCATAGTTGGCTGACTGGGCCAGAGGCAGCCTCTCTTCCACCCAGAGCTGTAGAGACCAGAAGGCGGGGCTCAACGGATGACAACTGTGGCCACCCTCTCCCAAGCACTCACCCCAGACAGAGTCAGACAGAGCTCTCTCCTGCCGTGTCTCCCTGCTTCTCTTCCTACACCCCGTCATGGTTTTGTCCCCATTTTACAGATGGGGACACTTAGATATTTTGAATTGAGGTTCCAAATAATTTTGCTTCTGGTCATCCAGGTGGAAGGTAACACAGCTGGATCTTGAACCCAAGTCTGTCTGTCTCAAAGTCCATGATTGAGTTACTGTTCCAAAAGCACTGGCTTTACTTTCATATTTAATATAATTATCATAACGGCTCTGAGATCAGGAGGTGAGAGGACTGGACATGTGCTAAGAACCGCCCTGGGTGGCAGCCAGTTATCCTGACGACAGCTGCCTGCTCGGCCCCTGGGGGTGAGGTCTGCGGCCAACTCACCGTCTCATCTTCTAAGTCCCTGGTGATCTGCAGCTTGGCTTGGGATGATTCCAGCTGCTTCTTCCTCCTCTCCAGGGGCTCTAGGAGGTCCAGGAACCGCCTCTCGATGCTCAAGTCTGTGTCTCCTGCCTCCTCTCCCAGTGAGGGCACCTGGGCGAGCAGCTCCCCCAGCTCCTCCTTCCGCACGTTCACTTGGTCCTCCACACGCTGGGATACAAGAGGACAGTGTCGGTAACAGCCTTGGCCCCTGGGTAGCCCTGTGTCTGCTTCATCATCCATATCCTATCCATCCTTAAAGGTCCCGCCTCGCCCAGGAAGTCTCTCTGGATGCCCCCCACTCAGCCTTCCCACAGGTGCCTGTCCTATACTTCCTGTGCATTTTTTTTTTTTAAACCCAAGATCCCTGTCTTACCCACTGCAAAGGGGTAGGGGATGGATTATCAACCAGGAGACCGTTTTGCTCAAGCCCCACTAAGAGGAACAGAAGGAATCCTTACTTTCAGGTTTCAGATTCCCTCCCCAAGATCTCCTATTCCGACATCCCCAGTCTACAACCCACTCACGTGCCTTCAGCTTCGCCAACATCCGGTTGACACTGGTCAGGTCCTTGCCGGGGTCATCAGACCGCAGCTGGTCCTCCATAGCACTGATCCACTTGTTGAGGTCGGCGTGGGTCTGTGAGCGCAGGTAGGAGCTCCTGGCAGCTGAGAGATGCTGGGCCCTCTCTTGTGTGGTGGCCTGAAGCTCATCCCAGAGCCGGTGCAAGTCTTCCAGCCTCTGGGCCACCTGGGCTGTAATCTGGGTCTTCTCCTCCATCAGGTGCTTTCCTTCCTGCGTGGGGAAGTAGGAGGGCTCACCTTCTGAGGCCCAGCAGCCTTGGAGTGGCCCTCCAAGGGTTGCAGGTGCCTGGGGTTAACTGAGGGAGGTCAGGGAGGCAAAGAGTGCGCCTAGAGTGCAGCTGCGGCTCCGCTGGCTCCGCACCGCAGAGTTATTTGCAGGAGAAGATGTGACAGGGAGGGGTGTGTCTGGGGCTAAGGACTCCGGAAGACTGTAGTATGGGGACTTGTTGCTGACCAGGATCAGCTGATGCTAAATTATTTTTTAATTAAAAGAAAAAAAAGAAACAAGATCCATCCAGGTCCAGCCAGCATGGAAAGGACTCGATGCTCTCAACGGTCTTCGCAGCAGCTGTGCACTAGTCTTCAGTGGTATCTTTTAGTTACTGGGTTTGTCTTACCGGGTGTTCACCTGCATAAATGTACCCTTTCGGGGGAGTACAGTGTAATGCGATTTGGGCCTAGGAATGTATGTTGCTAATAACAGCCAATATTTACTGAATACCTCATAAGCGCCAAGTACTATGTATGCTAACACTTTAATGTTCACAATTCCCTTGTGCAGGTACTGCTATTACCCACATTTTTCAGATGGAGAGACTGAGGCTCAGGGAAATTGAGTCGTTGGACAGTCTGGCTCAGAGTCTGCACCTTCGACCACTATGGCTGCTGCCCTGTGTGGACCCTACACCTGCTTCTTCCTGGACAGCCACAGCTGTGGGGAGCAAAGGTGAGGGATGCCCGGATTGAATGCCAGCTACATTTAACTTGGGCCCTGGAGCGGGCTTTTATAAGGGGGTCATCCTCTTACTGTCCCCCATCTATGAGAGGTGTGAATGACCACTCCCTGGTGGTCTTGCCCGTACAAATGATGAGGTTCCACGGTCCCCAGACCACTCTGCTCATCTCCCATGTCCCCCTGCCCTTGGGCAGGACAGTGCTGGGGCCCTGGTGAGGATATGGAAGCACACGGAGAGAGATGGTTTCCCGGCACCAGAGGCTGAGGCATGCACCCAGGTCTCCTCAGTGTCTGGACTGTCCCCAGACTCAGGTGTCCCAGAGAACACACCGATTCTGACCAGGCCTAACAGGACTGGACGTGGCAGGAGCTCTGAAGGTTGGACTACTCTTTAGAGAAGTGTTTCACTTCCACGTTCTATACTGTCCAGTAAGCTTCAGACGGTGTCCACGCCCTGTGTGAAGCCCCACTCAGGCACGCACATCTGGGAAGGGAGCCCCCAGCATGCCCTACTCGCTTCACTTACCGCATCGATGCTATCCAGCCACCCCTGTTGGGAAGCCAGGTCTGCCATAAAGGCCTGGTGCTTTGCCCACTTGTTTTGCAGGTTTCTCACGTCATCATAGGAGACATCCTGAGATGTTAGCAGCTTGTCATTGATCCAGAGAGTGAGCTGTGGACAGAAGGAGGGAGTCCAACAGTCTTTGAGTGGACCTCTTTGGCCAGGGGCTCAGGGCAGGACTTGCTGTTCACCTCTAACTGCAGAAGGCAGCCCAGGAGAGGAAATATGAACACAGCGGAGTACTACTCTCTAAAACGCTGGGTCCCTGACTTTGAGCACAAGCAACTTAACCTGTGTTGTCTCAGGGCTAAAATAGCAATACCTGAGCATCTTCCCCAGTCGAGTGTACGCAGCGGACACCAGGGATAGTTATGCTTCTTGCCATTTTTCCAGGACCTAGGACAGGGCCTGGCCCACTGAAGGAACTCAGTGAATGGTTACTGAATGGATAGATAAATCCACCCCTTGGCAGTAGGGTGAGAAATCACTAATAAACAGAGAGAAAATGTTATCTGAGGAAGAAGCCAAGGGCAGATCTTGTAATTAACAATGAGGGAAGAACTCTGATGAGCATCTGATGTTTCCAAGATGTCCTGGCAGCAGACCAAGCCTGGTTGGTGCCAAGGGCAGAGGCAGATGAAAACAAAGTTGTTTGGGCTGAGAGGAGAGGGGTATGAGGATGGGAGAGAGAAAGAAGTCAGAGAAAGCACCATTCCACACAGAAGTGCCACTCATGGAGGGACTCCATGTGTACTCCAGGAGTGCGGGTTAAAAACATTCCTTGCACAGCTCACCCCAGGCTGAGCAAGGACCTTCTGAGTCAGCTCTCCAACCAGGAGACTTGTTGAAAACACTACTGTCTCTCTCATCCCTTGAGGTTTTGATTCATCTGGGCCTGAGCGGGGCCCAGGACTTTGCATTTAACAAGTGCCAGGAGTGGCTCCAGAATTTGCAGGGCCCAGTGCAAAATGGGAATGCTCCAAATTATTAAGAATTTCAAGATGGCAGGGGTGCCTGGGTGGCTCAGTCATTAAGCATCTGCCTTTAGCTCAGGTTATGATCCCGGGGTCCTGGGATCGAGCGCCGCATCAGACTTCCTGCTCAGAGGGGAGTCTGCTTCTTTCCCTTGCCCTCTGCCTGCTGCTCCCCTGTTCTTGCTATCTATCAAATAAATAGATAAAATCTAAAAAAAAAAAAAAAAAAAAGAATTTTAAGATGGCAACCACAGAGCAAGCATGAGGCCCTTCTGAGCACAGGCCCTAGATGAATGCACAGGTGGCATGTCCTTGGAGCCGGCCTTGACCAGAGCCCCATGGGACTTCCATAGAGATAGCCCTCAAGCCACTCTTTGAGAAACCCTGCCCTGGACTAGGCAAATTAAAATTTGTAGATTTGGGGAAAAAATTATAGAGCCCAAGACTCTAACGGATGACCTCAGAGCTCCCCTTATGAAATTCTAGACTCTTAATTTCTTTCTTTTTTTCTTTCAAGTTCATTTTTTTTTTTAGTAATCTGTACATGCCAATATGGGGCTCAAACCCATGACCCCAAGATCAACTGATCCTGCTCTTTGGACTGAGCCAGCCGGGTGTCTCCCCAGCCCCCGTGACCGTTCTACCTCTAGAGCACTTTGGTCCTAGCAGGGAATCTCCTGCAAGGCGGCCTGCCTTGCTGGAGCCTTACCTCCTGGCAGTTCTGGAGGAACTGCTGGAGCTCCAAGTTGTCCTTCAGAATGACGGAAGCCTCCTCAGCCTTCTCCTTGTTTTTCCTGTGCCTGGAAGGGAAGCCAGAAGCTGTTGTCACCACAGTGCTGAGCCCGGGGACCTTGCACAACATCACCTGCCCTACCTGGCTTTGGCCCCATGACCCTGGGGCAGGAGATTACCTGTCCTCAATCAGCTGCACCTTCTCCAGGATCTTGTCTGAGTAGAGATTTTCTTCAGCTACCAGCTTGTTTCCAGAGTCCACGGGACTCAAGACCTTATCCTGGTTGTTCTCCATAGATACCAAGAAGTCCTCAAACTTCCGGATTCCAACCTCTGCAGCTTCAAGGGAGTCTGGGGGCTCCAAGTGAGCCAGAGTATATTCCTGTTGAAGCAAGTTTCCAGCCAAGGCATGGACACATGCTGGGAGGGCAGTGAGGGCACGTGCCAGGCAGAAGTACCCTGTGTAGCCATCTAGGCTTCAGCACGAATGGTGCTCCCTGGAGTTGTGCAAGGAAGAGGCAGCACCCTAGGCCTTGCCCTCACCCCCACCTCAGGGGCATCCAGTGAACAGTGTGCCTGAAGCCACATGGAAGGGTAATGGCTCAGGGGAAAATTCACCTCTCCAGCCTGTAACTGACCCAAGAACAGGGCACAATTTAGGAAACAGGGCTGGAAAAGGCATGTGATAAGGAACAAAGAGGATTTCCCCCAAATTCGTGGCTAGAGAGGGTCCTCGGAATCTAGAATTTGAGGAGAAAAGGGAACCTTCTTGCACTGTTGGTGGGAATGCAAACTGGTGCAGCCACTCTGGAAAACAGTATGGAGGTTCCTCAAAAGTTAAAAATAGAGCTGCCCTACAACCCAGCAATTGCACTCCTGGGTATTTACCCAAAGGATACAAAAATACAGATCTAAGGGGGTCCACACACCCAATGTTTGTTTATAGCAGCAACGTCTACAACAGCCAAACTATGGAAAGAGCCCAGATGTCCATTGACCGAGGAATGGATCAAGAAGATGTGGGGTGTATGTGTAATGGAATATTACTCAGCCACGAAGAACAATGATATCTAGCCATATAACAATGTGGATGGATCTAGAGGGTATTATGCTAAGCAAAATCAGTCAGAGAAAGACAAATATCATATGATCTCACTCATATGTGGAATTTAAGAAACAGATGAACATATGGGAAGGGGAAAAGAAAAAAAGGAGAGAGGGAAACAAGCCATAAGAGATTCTTACTGTTAAGAACAAGCTGAGGGTTGATAGAAGGGGGTGGGGGATGGGCTCGATGGGAGATGGGGATTAAGGAGGGCACTTGTGTTGAGCACTGGGTGTTGTACGTAAGTGATGAATCACTGAATTCTACTCCTGAAAAAAATATTGCACTGTATGTTAACTAACTAAAATTTAAATGTAAAAAAAAGTAGGATTTGGTCTCTGAGGACATTCATAGACTCACAGGGGCTCTTGCCCTGAGAGATACTACCCTCCCCCCACCAGCCCCGAATACCTCTCCCTACCTGATTGCTGAGGATGGCTTCAGCTTGCTTGGCGTCTCTCTGGAACTCCTGGAAGCCGAGGCACTGGGCGAGGGAGTGGCTGCGGCTCTCCCACATGCGGCACAGCACATCCCAGCCAGTATCTAGGCCCTCCAGCCTCTGGCGCAGGAGCAGGTACTCTGGATCTGTCTGATCATGGATCACATTCTTCCCGGACGCCTTGACATTCTGGAAGCTCTCTTGGTGCCTGTCAATGTCGTCTTTGATGGCCATGTGCTGCTGTAGGAGCTGCTCGGCCTCCGGGAAAGACTCAGGCATGTCCTCGGAGGCCACAGATTTCTGGGCCATGGATAGCCAGGCCTGGAAGTCATCCAGATTCTGCAGGAAGGCCTGGAGCTTACTGGCTTCCCCCAGCGAGGCTTCCTGCTCTAGCAGGGCTTTCTGCAATTGCTGCCACAGCGTCTCCACACATGCCTGCCACTGGCCGATGTCCTCTCCTTGCTCGGGGTGTGAGGCCATCAGCTGCTGTGACTCCTGCTCCAGGGTAGCCACACGGTCCCGGATGGCGGCCACGTCGCGCTCCAGCCCTGACAGCTTCCGCTGGATGGCAATGATGCCTGCCAGGTCCTTCATGGACTGCACCACCTGCATCTTGTCCTTGATCCACTTGCTGGTCTCCTCACAATCCACGCAGTAGTTTCGCACCCGGAGGGCTGACTTCACTGCCTTCCGCCGATCTGACACTATGGTTTGGAATGCCTGCCACCTGCAAAGGGGGACACAGAGACACCCTCTTTCTTTTGCCTTTTTTTTTTTTTAAATTAACATATAATGTATTATTTGCTTCAGGGGTACAGGTCTGGGATTCATCAGTCTTACACAATTCACAGCACTCACCATAGCACATACCCTCCTCAATGTTCATCACCCAGCCACCCCATCCCTCCCTCCCCTCCCCCCAGCAACTCTTAGTTTGTTTCCTGAGATTAAGAGTCTCTTATGGCTTGGGCGCCTGGGTGGCTCAGTTGGTTGGGCGACTGCCTTCGGCTGGGGTCATGGTCCTGGAGTCCCGGGATCGAGCCCCGCATCGGGGGTCCCTGCTCGGCAGGGAGTCTGCTTCTCCCGCTGACCTCTTTCCTCTCACGCTCTCTCTCTCTCTCTCTCTCAAATAAATAAATAAAAAATCTTAAAAAAAAAAAAAAAAGAGTCTCTTATGGCTTGTCTTCCTCTCTGGTTTTGTCTTGTTTCATTTTTCCCTCCCTTTACCTTAGATCCTCTGTCTTGTTACTCAAATTTCTCATATCAGTGAGGTCATATGATAATGAGACACCCTCTTTCTTAACATTTCCCACAGGGCCTCCTTACCCAGATTCCTACTGGAGTCTCTCCCCATAGATCTTGTACCCTGAAAAAAATCATCTACCCAACACACTGTGATGAGTAAAACTCATTTATCCGATTTTCCTCAAGACAATATAAACTGTCAATCAGATCTTCCCATTAGCGGGGGGTGGGGGGTGGGGGGGGAGCAGTGATGTGATTCCAACCATAAGTAAAGGAACAAAAAGGACTCTTAGCTTGGCTCTGTAGGTAGTCGAATTTGGGGCATAGAACTTCCCCAGATTTTTTGAAATGCTGAAAATAATTAGAAAGCTTACATTTACCAACTTAAGGACAATTTCAGGGCATAGGGCCCCATAGGAACCCATAGGTTCCCTCTAGAGGAACCATACAAATGCCCGAGACCGTGTTCAAAGTACCCAAGGCCTAAAAAAGTCACTTTGGCTCTAAAAGAAAACAGGCCTTATGAAGGAGGAGGGGGAAGGAGAAGCTGGGGTTATAACTGAAATGGATAGCATAACCTTAACCTTCAGATGCAGGGATGGCATGGAAACGGGAACTATGCAAAGGTCTGGCACATGGCCTGGGGTCTGGGGTTGGCCAGAGCTCCCGATCACCCTCTTCTAAAGAGCTGTGCATTGCCCTAGCCCAAGACCACCAGGGACCCTTTCCTTGGACTCACTCTGAGTGACATGTAATATGTACGTAACATGTAAGCACATGAGTGTGTGCTGACTGCTCATTTGTTGAGCCCATCTTTCCTGAACACCCACAAGGTGTAAGCATTATGTTAGCTGTTGGGCGGATATAGTCCTGGCCAGACTTTGCCTCCTGAAGTGTGTGATTTAGAGAAAAATTAAGACAAGCTCACAAAATAACTGTAGTATAGAGTGCTGTGTATAAAGCACGTACCAGGCAGAGAGGGTTAAGGGAACTGTGAGGGTGACAAGGGTGATGGGGGCAGGTCTCGTGGCAGCCATCTGAGCGGGATCTCAGTGAGCACCTCTCTAGCACTGCCACCATAGTGACCTACTTGAGGATGGGGCCCTGGCTATCTCACCCTTCTCTGTACCCTCAGCCCTGGGGGGAAGGAAGCCGAGGGACTAGGCAAATGGCCTGGGGAGAGTGTACTGTGGGTCCTCCCAAGGTGTGACAACAGCTGCTAGTCAGGTCTGCGAAGAGAAGTAGACAGGCAGGGGAGACCTGGGAACACCAGGAGAGAGAAGAGCAAGAGCCCAAAGATTTCGCAGCTTCCCTCCCAGACAGAGACGTCCTTCAGTTCTGGAGAATTCTGTGCCTCCGTGCAAGAAGCCTCGTGGTGATTTTCTAGTTTTTTCCTGGTGTGGACTCACTGCAGCCACCAGCAGAGGCCACAGAGAGCACGGGCTGGGAATTATGTATGGTTCTCCCTGCTGCGCTGTGTCCCAGATAAAACATGTTGACAGAACCACTCCAGTCAGCCCTGGCCAGGCCAACTCAGAACCTCAGGTTTGGTCCTGGGCCCAAGATTATTAAAAAAAAAAATATTGGTCAACTGGAATGCACACGGCAGAAGGCGATCACTTCTTTAGTCAGTGTCTGAATGACTCCTATGTGCCGAGCTTGGCAGAAGATATTTCAGTTTTGTCCCTGTTCACTCATTCACTAAGCATTGATCAGGCAACTGTCCTGTGCCTTGTGCCAGGCACTGTTCTAGGCTCTAGGGAGGTAGCAACGAACAAAGCAAAGTGCTTGTTCTTTTTTGAGTGGGAAGGGACAAATAAGTCCATGATTCATCCAAGTGGTGACAAACACGATGAAAAAATAAAGCGAGGTAACGAGATCGAGGCACGAGGGCTGGGGGGGAAGGAGGTAGTGGTGTTTTCAACTGGGTCAGTGAAATCCGCTTCAATAAGCTGACATGGGAGCTGAGATCTGAATAATGTAAGGGAGTAAGTCATGTGGCTATCCAGGAAAAGTATATACCAAACAGAGGAAAGCTCAATTATGTGCTTGGTGCTCAAAGCACTGTGGGCAGTAAAGATACTGCTTTTACTTGCTTATAGTCCAGAAGGAAAGTACTTCAGGATAAAAGTAATTATAATACAAGGTAGAATGTAAAGCTCTAAACCAGTACAGAAGAGGGAAAGACAGTTTTTTTCATCTTGGACACATGGAAAAAGAGGAACCTGAACTGGCCCAAAGGAGGGACCCGATCTGGAGCAGAGAGTTGGAGGAGAATGTGCTCTGGGGCAGAGAACAGTGGAGGCTCGGAGGCAGGACTGCAGGCAAAGATGAAGAACGACAGTTGTTCCAAAGTATTTGAAGAGCTATCACATGGAAGAAAAATTAGAATCAGTTTTGATCTCTCTAAAGGGCAGGGACAGAACCAAGGTGTACAAATTGCAAGGAGGGAGATTTCCATTCAATTGGGGGTCAAACCTTTTAACCCAAAGGAGTTGCCTCCGAACAGGATGGGCTGCATGGTGAAGGGGTGGTCCCTACCCCTGGACGTGTTTGTGTGAGACCCGGTGGTCTGGGGGTATTCGGCTGGACTCGACGACTCCTCAGGTATGTTTCAGCTCTCAAGAAAACCACCTTACCGTTTCATGCCCCCAGTTCTCTCTCACCTAAGGATGGCAAGTGCCCTGATATATTTCACTTTGGATGGCACAAAGCTTAGGGATCCATAAAGATCATTCTCTGACTATAGCTCATTAAGGCAACAGATATACAGCTGACAAGTTCTTCCTGTCTGCACACTCACACACATACACACTCACACACACAACATACCCCCCCCCATTACCTCCAAGCCCAAAGAAGAACAAAGGAGCATCTTATCCTTCTACATAAACCTCAGATTACAGAGGTTCTCTACTATGCTGACCTCCTTTTATTTTATTTCCCCACACAACTGGGTCTTTTCCTAACTCCGCCTCCCAGATCGCTTTGGGCAGAGCAAGGCTCAGACACAAGTGTGGGGAAAGGGGCTGGGACAATGAGGAGCTGGTGAACACGTGGTGTTGTATGTGCGGGGCCCTGGGTAACAAACAGGAACACAGGCTGTCATGTGCTGTCAAGGATCCTCAGAGATCCTTGAGGAACTCATGGCAATTACACCTCAGACCGAAAGCACCCCATCTCCAAAGGCTCCTCAGGGCCTGTTTCTTTGTTCCAGCCACAAAGTGTGCTCAAGGCTTCCTGCTAATTCTCCTCTTCATTCAAGCCATCCTCATTATTGATGCTGCATTTTGGCACAGGCTGGGGCTTTCTTTTATGGACAGTACTTAAGAGCTCTCAGAAAGCAATTTTCCTGGCCTACGAATGTCTGGGGAAATGTGGCATGAGTAGCATATGGCCCGATTCTAACAATGTGTGCACTCAGAATGGCCCCTCCATCCCCCAGGATACGTGCCCAGCCCCTGCAGCCTCCCCCTTGTTGCTACTGCTCCAGAGTCAGAAGGAGACTGGGGCTGAGAAAGACAAGAGCTTGGAGGGGCAGTGCATGGCAGGCATCCTGACATCAGGGTCACCCCCCAGTTGGTTGCCGAGAGAAGGCACGCTCAGCCCCAGCCCTACCCACGCCCCACCTGTCGTTCAGGTGGTCCTGGTACTGCTTTACTTCCCCACTGCGAGGGTGGCCGCTGTCTACCAGGCTGTTGGCAGCGAGGTTCACGCCGTCAATCTGCGTCATCAAGGTCTTCATCTCCTGGTCCAGGATGTCAAACCTGATATGGACAAAGAAGATGACTGGGGAGGAAGCATGGGCACTTTGCCTACCACCCAGTCTCTGGAATGTGGAGCTCCTGCTTTCTCCTTCCATCTCCAGAACACATTTGATGGGGTAAGGGGGCAGAAAGGAAAAAGATATGCTGACATAACCTATTTTCTGGTTTGGTTCATGGGTTCAGTTTCATGGTTTAGGATTTCTTGGACCAGGCTAGTAAAATGCTGGTTGCTTACTCCACAGGCCACTGGCTCAATGGAAAGGCAGAGGGGAATGAAGAGGTGTGTATGGGGGGCTACTCATCACCTCAGAGAACACCTGCCATACCTCCAGGGCCACAGCTGTGCCCTTGGGCCCTAATTCCATGCCTTGGCACCTTGCCTTGAAGGATCCCTTCCCCAGCCAGGTGCTCTGTCCTAGGCGAAGGGGGTATGGCCGGGGGCAGGAATGTAGTTCTGAAAGTGGCCCTTCCGTCGGCAACCTGGGCCCACCTCAGCATGCTCTAGAGAGCGGCCTCTCATGCTCCTCACCTCTCTGATTCTGCGCTTAGGAGGGCCACGTGGATAGGGGGCATGCTCCCCCATGCCCGAGAGTAGAAACAATCAGAGTACTGGAAAGGAGAGTGGCCTTGCAGGCTGGTGCTTTAGAAACTGGTCCCTGGGGTCCTTTGGGGTTCTGTGGCTGAGGAACTGCCATGGAAAGCTAGAGCTGGTGGGGTTCTGACTTCTCACCTCCCCCCTTCACTCAACAGTTCTGTTTTCCTCTGTGCTCTATGTCAGGGGTTCTGTCTACAATTCATTTGAACAAAGACCGCTGTGGCTGAAAAGGAATTCAATACCTTGTCTAGAAAGACCCCCTTTATTTTAAGGAAGGCCCCACAGGGTAAAGGACCCAAAGCCACAGAGGCTGATTAAAACCCATGAGTCTGGGGGCGCCTGGGTGGCTCAGTGGGTTAAGCCTCTGCCTTTGGCTCAGGTCATGATCTCAGGGTCCTGGGATCGAGTCCCGCATCGGGGTCTCTGCTTGGCAGGGAGCCTGCTTCCTCCTCTCTCTCTCTGCCTGCCTCTCTGCCTGCTTGTGATTTCTCTCGGTCAAATAAATAAAATTAAAAAAAAAACAACCCATGAGTCTGGTGCATAGCCTCAGCCATAAAGGGCATCCCGTCACCTCTCAAAGAGAACCTTGCTGATCTAGAGGTGGTCCCCACCCTAGGCAGGGGCTGGAGTACATGCCATAGTGGAGGGAGGTTAGGAAGAGAAAGTCAGGCTCTGACCTGTGCCGTGCGACCTCCAGGTCCTCCAGTGTGTCTGGGATCTCCATCTGGGTGAGCCACTTCTTCTTCTCCCCCATCCACAGCTCACAGGCATCTGTCTCCCCAAACACCGTGTACAGGTCCAGGGCATCCTGCAGCCTCTGCCGACGCAGGTCTGCCTGGGCCACCACCTGCTGGTAGAGCTCCCGGAGGGCCTGCAGCCGGTTGGTCACATCTGGGGAATCCCGAAACTCTTGGGGGAAGCCCTGGGCCTGCTGTTCCAGATGCTCCATCACCCCTCGGCTCTCCTCCAGCTCCTCCTGGAAGTCCTTGTGCTTCTTCCCCAGGGCCCGCGTGGCCCCCTCATCCTGCCCCACGTCTTCTCCTGAGAGCAGCCGGTGGGCGTCCTGCAGCCAGGCCTTCAGGTCGTCAGCGTCCCCCTGGAACTGGAAGAAGTTCTCGGCATCCTGGAGGTTCTTCTTGCGAAAGGCAGCCAGCTCCTTCAGCTGGTCCCACTGGGCGGACACCTCCTTGATTCGGGCCTCCATCTGTGGGTGCCCAAACTGCTTCCGTGCAACCATGCCCTCTGCCTCCTGGAAGATCTGCTTCAGGTGGGCGTCCAGCCCGCGGAGCTCATCCTCGAAGGCCTTGTGCTTGCGCTGTAAGATGAGCACACTCGTCAGGTCCTTGCCATAGTCCAGGGAAGAGTAGATCTGCTCCTTCTCCTTGATCCAGCTCTCGGCCTCATCCATCTCCCAGAAGAACTTCCAGAGCCGCTTAGACTGCTGCAGCTGCGCTTTCCGCCCGGCTGCCATGTTGCTCAGCTCCTCAAAGCACTGCTCCAGGTGGCTGACGCGATCCCGGATAACCTGGGGGTCACAAGGCTGGTATCCTGGGAGGAATGAGAGAAGGGAAGACAAAAGAGGTCAGAGCTTTGCTTGCGGGTCAGCTGCTAGGCTAGAACCACATGATCTAGAACCTGCCGTCTCACGGGGGCTGTGGGATTACATGGGTGGGGGGCAATAGCTCAGATGGCAGGCCAGGTTTTTTATAATTAGTTACCACTAACACTTCATGAATAAGTTGGGTCTGCTCTCAGTAGAAACACACAACAAGAATTTTTTTTTTTTAAAGGGCCCAGACACACGGGAACCTTGGGGCCACAGTCGGTTAAGCATCTGAATCTTGATTTCAGTGCAAGGTCATGAGATTGAGCCCCAGTGTTGGGCTCTGAGTGCTACACAAAGTCTGCTTAAAACTCTTTCCCTCTCCCTCTGTCCCTCCTCTCTCTCTCAAATAAATTAATCTTATTAATTTAATAAGATTAAATAAAATAAAACAAAATAAAAAGGCCCCAATTTCAAGATGCTCTTCAAGAAGGCAGCAACAACTTCTTTTACTTAAGACCCAAAGCTAGAGGGGTGCCTGGCTGGCTCAGTTGGAAGAGTGTGGGACTCCTGATCTCCACATCTTGAGTTTGAACCCTGTGTTGGGTGTAGAGATTACTTAAATAAAACTTTATTTAAATTTAAAAAAAAAAGCCCCGAGGCTAGAAACCTAGATTGTCTCTGTTGTATCTTGAACTAGCAGAGTGAATGAAAGGCAGATGATGCCTTGTTGGTGCTTCTAAATGCCTTCTGATCAGATTACCCAAGCAGCTGCCTGCTCTGTAGAGAATTCTGCTTTCCTTCAAGCTTCTTTCTTGCACCATTAGCTGAAGGAAGAAGCAGAATTCTAAAGCTAGGAGACTTATCCAAGCTCGGGTGCTAGAACGTTGAGCCAGGGGATGGAGAGACAGCTGCGGCCTCACCTTTCTCCTCGGCGAACTGCAGTGTGGCTGCGGTGATGGCTCTCACTTTGTCCCCTTGGATGGCGATGTCAGCCTCCATCAACTTGTGCTTCTGTAGCAAGTCCTCGACCTCCAACAAGTGCTTCCCGAACTCGGCAGACAAGAGGTGAGCCTGGCAAAGAGGAAAGACCAGGTAGAGGGGACGAGGAGAGGTGAAGACACATACCTGCTAGGAGAAGAGACCCCTCCAAAAGGAGTGTCCATGGTACTTGGGCCTGGGAGTCAGATGCAGCTGGAAAATGGTTGCGGCTCAGCGTGGAAGCTACAGAACAGGACTTCCTACTGGGAGTGCCTTTCAGAATCAGGCATGGAATGTTTTTCAGAAGCTCAAGCCTCACACTCGATCTCCTGCATCTGTCTCAAGGTTTGGGGCCTGAGCATGTGTATTTTAAGAAAGCTCCATGGTCGGTCTGCTGGGCATCTTCGGTGAGATCCACTGTGGTGGAGGGAGAAGAGATTCAGACTTCTTGGTTGCCCCTAGGCTGGGAAGTCTGGATTCGAACCAGACTCAAACTGTGATCACTCAGAGCCTGATTCTCTGGACTCCTGATTCTGGTCTATCATTTCTAGGTCCTGTAGATTGGCACCTGTGCTACCATGAACCTAAGATGTCCCGATCACCTGAAATACTGTGGACCGGGCTGGTGACTTGTTTGGAGCAGAGGGAGCCAAGCAGTTGCTAGGTGGAGGCAGCCAGGCACCGCAGTGCCTCAGTTTCTCCATGCTGGCTCAGGGTCATGCTTGGCTGGGAGGCATCTAAGGAAGCAGCGCTAACTGCAGGACTCCCCCTCCCCCCAGCATGGAGGTGGGTTCGGGGGCATGGGAGCGTGGGGACAGGCAGCCTCCAGCACGCACCTTGATCTCGTCCATCCAGTCAATGCTGTGCAGCATGTCCTGGAAGAGCTTCTGCAAGGCCAGGGTAGCCTCGAGCCTCTGGCGCCGGGACCGCAACAGCTCCTGCAGGTAGCTCCACAGGCGCAGGATGTTGTCCTTGCGGGCCGTGATGCGCTTCTGGTCGTGGTAATTCTCCTTCTCCAGCTCCTGAGCCAGGTCCTCCAGGGCCTTCACCCGCTCCTCGTAAGCAGCTGTGTCCGTCTCGATGGCTTCGTGCTTCTTCTTGGCGGCCTCCACGGCTGCCAGGTCATACCCAAAGTTATCCTGGCCCACGGGGAGAAAAGCAGGCAACTTACTTGGGCCCCCCTCGGCTGGTCCCCTTAAACACAGAGAAACGGTGGGCCCCTTCTGAACAGTGGCTTGAAGAGAAAACTTATTGCCGAGGAGCTCATTCTGTGCTGTCTTTTTCAGCTGATCTTGTCAGAGCCAAGTTCCAAAGACTACATGTCTTACAGGAACCTTGAAAAGCAGCTCACAATTTTATTCACTGTGCCATACTTGCGGGAATGCTGTGTGTGAGTCACTCACAGAGCCCTTTGGCGGCCTGCTGGCGCTCGCCACCCTGCCTGGGAGGGAACTGCCCGATTCTGGGCAGGAAGGGGCCACTGCTCACTCAGGAGCTCTGCAGCTGTAAGCACATGGCTCGCCCCCACGTGATCGATGAGGCACACACTCTCCAGTTCTCGCACAACACTGGCTTTGCCCTGCCAGGACATTTGAGTCCAGACTCTTAAGTGGGAAGCAACAGACGCTCTTATGGCGTACATCCCTGGGGTCATTTTTCAGCTAGTGGAATCTGACCTGGCCCTTAGGGCCAGAGTCCGTGGAGAGTTCTTCCTCAAGTGTGAATCTGGATCTACCCAGGGTTGCAAGGCCTGTGGTGGGGCTTATCTGGCTGCCACCGAGAGGCAAGCTGGGTCTCCAGCCCCGCTGACCGCTGGGGCTCTGGAAAGCTTCCGCTGCCTCCCATGCCCTGCGTGTCTCCCACTACCTGAGCCACCAGGCGCTGGTTTTCATTGAGCCACGTCTCCCTCATGGCAGCCTTCCGGTCAAAGCGCCGGGCCACCTGCTCCAGCTTCTCTTGACGAATGAGCTCATTCCTCAGGGCCAGCTCCCGCTGATACTCAGCCTCCTCCAGGCTTTCCCAGGCCTGTGTGGGGGATAGATGAGAATTCTTGGGGCAAAGGGGCGCACCTGGATTTGTGGGTTCCATCTCTTTTACCCAACACTGAATGATGATTTCAGGAATCCAGGCAGAGCCTAAAGTTCAGCAAATCGTTTGGCTGCCAAAGATTTGGGGAGCACTGGTCCTGACTTCCCAGTTCCCTCTTCCCCTAAACCTGCCTTAGACTGCTGGCCTGATATAACATTACTTGTCTCTGTGGGTGTTCAGTACATTCTCACTGACTCATGGCTACTTTCATTGTGTTAGAACATCCAAGTGGTGCAAAGCCTCCAATACCGGAAATATCGAAGGTGTTTCCCTTCTTTCATAAGCAGTTAATATTCCTTCTATAGTTAGAGAAACTCAGGAATCTATAGAGACTAAGTTATAAAACTAGCTCCGAAAATGGACTCTGGGCATCTGAGCAGGGGGCTGAGCTAATGGACAGTGCATGGTGTTGGACCTCTCAGAACTAGGTTCAGAGAGTACCCCCAAATAGCCAGCATGTGTAGTTAATAACACCAACAGAAAGTGGCTTGGTTTAACCCTGTCCAGTAACCATTCCCTGCGCCCTTGTCAGAAACTCAGCTACCCCGCTGGCAATGTATAATGGAAAACACAGCTGTACCCGGTTGATGTCCGACACTAGTTTCCCGTCATGAGGGGTATACACTTTCTGATTGTTGGCTCTCATCCGGGACTGGATGGTAAAAAGTAGGACTTCCAGATTCCCCTTCTCCTGGAACCTGTCGAGAAAACAGAGGGAGGGAGATTAGTGTCTAGGTCCCCAATGCCAAATTTTTTGCTAGTCAACATGGAACCCTGGCATATCTTGGAGCTTAGATAATGAAACATATTTTCTTTAAAAACAAAAAATAAAGAGGATATATAGGTTAATTTACCTGTTAAAACATCTATCATACTCACCAACTGTGATCTACTAGGGGCTGAGTCTTTAAAATACAAACCAGAAAAAACACACAAGCCTCCACAGTGTTTGCTTATCATCTGCTTCCCCAGGGGAATGGCTAGTAATTCCTGCAGACACCAAGAGTTTTACCAAGCAACACAGAGAAAGCTCTTCCCTGTTCTGTGAACGATGAAGACTTCTGACTAGCTCTTTAGTTGTTTTTTTAACTGAGCGAGCCAATAAAACCTTAGAAGGAACATTAGCCACATAAGAACATACTGTCTTAAAAGCAACTTTCACCCAAGTACTAATGAACAGTCGTCCGGACAAGTCCTAAAGGCCTTCTGCTTCTGAGGGGAGGGGAGAGGCTCCGCTCCAGGCCAATAGCAGGTATAGATGAGAACCGACAGCAGGGTGAATGTCTTGAGGCTCAGCTCAAGGGAACTGCATGCTTTTAGATTTCTGCATGGACACCAGTATCTGCCTACTTCTGCACCTCCCATGTAGCAGTCGAAGATGGGCTGTCGACCAGGTCCACATCCCGAGGCCAGTCTAACAGAACTGACCACTCACAGTCATTTCATGAGGGCTGGGGCCCAGAGCACCATCTACTTGGCCAAGAGGGAGCACCCCTGTGGTGTGTGGCCTGAAAGAAGCCCAGGGGAGGTTATCTGTACTGAATTTAGGACTTTAAAAGTGGGTTAGTGTCAGGCTGGAAATCGGTTACTTGCTTATAGTACATTTTAGACTCCGTGTCTCACCTTTCCCTGTTGGAGAGACATGAATGAAGTGTGGGAGGTGAGGGGAAGGAACAGGGTCAAGGGTACCATCAATGAGCTAGAGCCTTGCTTCAGAAAAGCTAGACAAGCTAAGGGCAGGTGAGCTGGAATGCCCCCGCTGTTTGTGTGTCCACATGTGCACGTGCCTATGGGTATGTCTGTGCACGCATGCACACGCATGGGTGTGGTTGTGCAGACATATGTGCACGTGACCCCTCACTGGGTCTCACTGGGGTGAAGCAGAGGTCCTGATAGGTCCCCACATGCTCTGTTGATGAGCAGTGACAGATTGGAGAGAAACAGGATGTGCCTGGTCATCAGCAAGACCCCGTACAGAGAGCCCTGGGGCTGTGGATATAGAGGTCATTACCAGATAACAAAGCACAGCTCAGTGCTTCTGAGTTTCTCAGAGAGAAATTTTCTAGTGCTTTCTCTGGTTACTCATCAATGCCCCTTTCCTCCAGGTTGATGGCTTGGGAGCAGGAGAGCAAGGGGGGGATAAAGGAGATGACAAATGTGACGCTCTCTCATTTCTAGGTTACACCTCCGGATATACTGCTCAAGGCCCAGAGCCTGGCTCTGCCTTTGGCAGTCAGGCTCCTAGCCATGGATGCCCAGCCTCCCAGAGCCCAGGCCCTTACTTAGGAGGCTTCTCCACCGTGCGGTAAGTGCTGAAAGCCTGCAGCTGTTGTTGGACGCCCGTCAGGGAGTTGGCAAACTTGCGGCTGTTCAGGACGGTGATGGTCTGCTCAATCCACGTGAGCAGCTCTGTGGCCAGCCCACTATACTTTTCAATCATCTTCTCCGTCTCAATGGCATGGTCAATGACCTATGGAATCACTTTATTACTGATCCTTATCAGAAGATCAATACACCAATGAGGCCACTGGTGGGGCCACCTTCACTGTGAAGCCGGAGTGTTCCATGTTGGGTTTGTTCCCTGAGCTCAAAAACACTGCTAAGGCAGGAGGAGGGGACTGGCAAGATTAGCAGGGAGCTAGCTCCACTGGGGTTCATGGGCAGCTCCACCCCTCCCCCAACCCTATAAAAGACTGGTAAGTTTGCTGGGCCAGAACATCAGCCACGAGGAAGGCTGAGGTTTTGTCATTTTAAAATGCATTATTAGGAATCCAAGGCTTCTAGGCACTGCCTCTGCTAAACACCAGGCACACAAGGGTGAATGAGAAGTGGTCTCTACCCTTAGGGTGCTGCGGACTGGCAGGGGAAAGGAATCTGGCAGGAGGGTCTGTACAGTGGGTTGGGTTCCTGATACACCACAAGTGAAGAGGCCAGAACTACAATAGACTAATATGTAGAAGCCTATTGAGTCCCGTGGAAATGTTCAGGAGATGGGGAAGAGGGGCTCAGAGCTGCAGCCCAGGATATTCTTCAGGACAGACCAGCAGCTTGCCTTGGAATTTAGCTTGGGAGCCATTAACGTGCTTGGCTTCAGAGGAAGGTGGTGGGGATTGATCTGTCTCCCTTCCCTGCAGCTGGGGCGCAGGCACAGAGCTCTCAGGACAGGAAGGGAGCATCACAGTGTGGCAAACAGGGAACCAAGGTGACACCCTGTAAATCAGCTCTGTACCTTGCCAACGCGCTTGCCCTCTACCGCGAGCACCTTCATCTTGGAGAAATAGTGGTAAAACGCCACCACGTAGGTAATGATGGATTTCTCGTCAGGGTTTTCTGTGAAGACATCTGCAAGGGGAAAGAGTGCATGCTCAGGACCCAACTGGAAGCTGGAAACATTGGGCTCAGAGGGTTCACCTCCCTGTTCCTCCAGCAGGAAATTCAACTCCAGGTACCAAGCGACAACCAGAGGTTGAGAATGAAAGTGTGATTGTGATTTTCACCAGAGGATGAACTCCATATTAGGACCACAAACGGAGTGAAATGAGTGAAGAAGAAGGATCCACAGATGACAGACCGGCCCCTGGCTGGGCCAGGTGAGGGTCAGGAACCACCATGGATCTGAAGAGCTGGCCCAGAGCAGGGCGCTGGCCCAGCCACCAGGCCCCCGCTGTGTCCCTGGCTGGCCCTACGCCAGGCCCAGACTCCTCCCAGTACCCCGGCAGTCCGGGCTCCCTCTAGCAGGAACGCTGCCTCCCTCCCAGCAGCCGAGGGCTGGAGCAGGTGCCGCTCACCTTCGGGGTCCAGGAGCGGGATGATGCCCAGCTGGCGCTCAGCCACCTTGAAGGCGTGCTCCAGGTTGTGCCGCGCGTTCGAGTCCTTCAGCTTATCAAAGTCAATCAGGTCAGGCCTGGGGACAAGGCCAGACTGCTAAAAGGTGGTGGCCGCAGCATCCCCCACCTACTGGGCAGCCCCAGCACGAAGCAAAGACACTGGACAGACAGCTGGGCAGAAGTGGAAGGAGGAGACAGAAGCAGGGGAGGAAAAGCTGTGAGCACCCGAACGTGGGGGAAGGGGCACAGGGCATGCCTGGGGTTTCAGGGAGGCAGGGAAGCCGACAGTGAGAGAAGGCTTGGAGGGACCGACATGCGGTGCGCCCTGTATCCGAGCAGCCCAGGGGTTCGGCCCTCAGCCCTCCCCTCACTCTTACCGGTGCTTGTGTATCAGGGCGTTAAAGGCCAGGCCGTCCTTCCAGCTGGAGGTGAAGTTGGTGACATTGACCTGGGGGTAGCTGTATCCAAGAGAAACATTAAGACCTAAGAGACAGACTATTTTGGGGTCCTTGAAAGTGTCGGAACTGAGGGACCAATACACAGGAGAGAAATGGATCCATCCCTTCTTGAGCTCCTTCAACAACAGTGAGCAGTTAAGCTACACGAAGAGGTTCCTCTGTAAGGTGGGCCCAGACACTCACACACCCGAAGGACACCACGGTCTGACCCAGGCAACTCTGGGAAGGAATCCTGAATCCCGGGTCTCCAAGAATCAGGTCAGGATACGTTTTGCATCTGTCACACTGAAGCTGCTATAGTTCTGGGCGATGGTATGTGTGTCCCTTGGCTACGGCGGTCCTTGGGGGAAGCAGGAGGACAGTGGGGAATGGAGTAGTGAACTGGTGCCCAGGGCTTACCCTGCTGTCTTCATCTGACACCACAACAGCAACGCGTCCTTGGCCGAGCGTGTCTCACGACCTTCCTGAGTTTGCACAACAATGTCCTGAATCTAGGGGCACAGGAACGAGAGAGGGAGAAATGAGAGTTGCATCTGGATCTGTGCCTTCCTATTCTCCCTGGGAAGCTCCTTTCCTCTTTCTTCCTTCTTAGCTCTCCATCTGCCTTGCCAACCCTGGGTCCCCGTGGCCTGTTTCCCCACCTTAGTTGGCTGTAATGGGCCAGGGATGTCCTCCTCCTGTCAGAGGAGACAGCTCTAACTAGATAACTAATGGATACTGAGAATAAACAAGATGCCCCAAATCCTCCTCTGAGGCACAATGTCCTGTAAGGGACAATGTGAAAACTGAAAGGTATTGGGTTTTGATTATCTCCTCTTTCCTTTTCATTCTCCTCAGTTCTGAGGTCACTACTGTTTAACCATACACACCCACAACTGGAAACCCAGGGCCCCTCGGATGAGATCTTCAGTCTGTGAGTTGCGTGCTATCTTTATCCCCCTTGTCCTCCCGACCCTCAGGACTAGATTCTTCCTGTCCCCAAGCCAGCAGGTGGAAGGCCTTGCTTTCCTTCCCTTGCACTTTCTAAATTTCCTTACAAATAACAGACCTTGAATTTCAGGGTGGGAAGAGAAAAGTTTCTGATTGAAAAACAATCTAGATCTTCTATATTGTTTTTGTAAATTCTGAATCAAACAATTTAAAAAAACCAAAAAGTTACACATGTTGAGGAAAAGGGACAAAACCAGATCTCCCAGCCAGACCTCACCCCAGTTACTGGTTTCTATCTTCTCCCTCAAAAGACTACACTGTTGACTGAACAGCTCACCCCAAGCTTTAGCGATTAGTGCAGATGACGGTCACTTCTTCCTATAAACACTGCCCCATAGGACAAGTTTCTAGCCTCCCAGAACGTGCACAAACACTTAGACTTCATTCACCATTTTATAAGGTTCCTAAGCCCTGGACCAGAGAGGCTCCCTCACTCCCTCTGCTCCCCCAAGAACCTACCTGGAAGCGAAGGATGATGGTCCAGATGAGGCCCAGGACCAGACGGTGGTTGCCATCCACGATGTCATGGGAGCCCATGTTTTCCAGGTGTACACGCTGCTCCTTGAGGAACTGTAGGGCCTTGTCCACATTCTCCAGGCAGTGGATGCGCATCTTCCCCTTTGTGGGCTTTGGCTGAGGGATGGCATTGGCCCCATGGGCATGGAGGGACCTCATAGTTGCCCCAGAGGTGGATGCAGCCTGGACCAACTCCCATCATCAGCATCCCCTCCTCCACCCTCCTGGCCAATCTCTAACTCTCATGCTCAGTCCTTGATGCTTTTCAGCTCCATACTTCCTGCAAAGTTCAGACACTCCTCCTTCCTTTAGCACCCAAAGCTCTGTAATTAGGCTGCATCGGTACTATTCCTAGGTCTGAACAAAGACTTCTGAGGGGTAATAAATGCCATTCAAAAGCGCTGACACATCAAATAGTTAATTGAGCACTTATTATATGCCAGGCACAGTTCTAAGAACTATTAACTGCTGGCGGTAAGAGCGGCTTTTTGTTTGGTGATTGGTAACGGGGGCCATCCCACCATCCAACCTCTTCCCTCCCCACCCCTGAATGGCTCCAGCCCAAACTCAAGGGGACCATCAAGAGTAACCACATCATGTAAAGGGTTCCCAGTGGTAACTCTTTCTAGTGGCCCTTCAACACAGGGCAAGAGGCAGGAGCCTGGAGTTAAAAAAACAATGAGAATATGTAGTACCTTTTCATTCAAACCCTGAGGATCAGGTACAAGTATCATTTTATACTTAGGGGGAAATAAGGAAAAGAAGGTCCTGACTGATAGACAGGAGGTTACGATGGAAGTGACTGAGTAAAATTGAACGTTAATCTGGTTCTCCCTCAGAGGCAACATCACTGCCAGGTGGGTCACAACGGAGAGGGCCTATACTACATTTCCACTTGCAAGGGTGATAGAACACACAGGAAATTATCTTCCATGCTCTTCTCTTGGTTCTAAGAAGGATGCCGATTTCTCCAGCTGGTTACAGAATCTCTCTCAGCCCGCACAAGGACGCTGAGGTGGGTCCACTGCAGGCTAGCCACAGGGGCCTAAGTCCCCAGCAGAGGAATCAAGAGCTTTGTATGGCTTTCATGAGAAGCATGAAGATGTGGCAATGGCCCAGAGGTGATACATTCCGAGAATAGGTCAGAGAACTCAGTGAGCCACACGGACATCTCACATCAGTAAGTAATGAAACCCTGGGAGGCCGGGAGAGCTGGAAACACCCCCAGACCATGTCTTTTCTAAAGAGGAGGCACAGCACACGCCATGGGGCTCGGGCAGAGGGGCTTTACCAGCATCTCTCCAGAGAGCACCTCCAGCAGCTTGATGAGCATGCGCCCATCCCGCAGGTCCTTGTAGAGGTCGGTGATGCGGCAGGGCACGCGAGCCAGGTTCGAGTTCACCCATTTCGTGAAGGTCTTCTTCTGAACAACTTCCCGCTCGTCTGAGTGGGGAGAAGAGACTTGGGTGAGGTGCCCGGGGTTGGCAGTGTCAATGTGCAAAGTGACATGGGGCTGAAGGTTGTCTCTTAATTCCAAGGTCCCCTGATCCTTGGCAGGGGGGGCTGAAGTGTCTATTCTACCCCCTTCCTAGGAATGTTTGTGATCAGAGTGTAGCCTTGGGAGACATGGGTCTATGTGCCACGACGAGGCAATGAAGAGATAACTTCCACCACCGCATTCTATGCATTGTGGCTATGCACCCCTAATTCAGCCACCTGTTTCCTGTGCCTGGCAGAATGCTGTCCCGTTGTACTGGCAAGCTCAGAATTCAATGCCAGGTTCACCCACCTACTCATCCTACCAACATTCCTTCTGCCTAGAACAGTCCTTCTTGCCCTTCCCCTCCTCCACCCCCTCCAACCAACTCCTATGTGTCCTGTAGAGGTAGTGCTTCTCCAAATAGCTTTTCCTGACCCCTTGGCTAGGTTAGGCCTCCCTGTGTGTGCCTTCACCCCTGAATACTCATTTTTTATTTATGACTCGCTTCACATTCATGGGAGTTGAAAGCCCATCTCTCCTTCAAGAGTGCAGGTATCTCCAGCCCAGTGAAATCTTGTCTGGTTCACTTCTATATCCCTAAGGCCCAGAGCCTGGTATACAGTAGGTGGTCCAGAGCCGTACTGTAGTCGACTGCACATTTATTCAGCTCCTGTTGGTGGCAGGCTTGGGCTTGGTCTGATAATTCATAAAAGTAAAACCAACTCTCTGCCCTCCAAGAGCTCCTGGCAGGCAGAGAAGAATGACAGGCAAGGCAAGGGGAATGTGTGATCCACATGAGGTCAGGGATAAGGGGAGGCATGGGTTGGCAGCTATCCATCATGTTATGCTGGATCTCTCAGCCCCAGAATGGCAGGCAGGGGTCCTCTATCTTCAGACCAGAGAAGCTGATGTGACATCCCCACTCTAAACCAGCGGTCAACCCAAACCAGGCTTCTCGCCCATGCTGTACCAGCTCAGGGGAGGTACCTCTTAGCATCTCTGTAAATTAGATGCTGGTAATCTGTCCAGTTTGAACAAGATGCTGGAGAGAGGGGAGGAGCTGGGATGGCAGAAAGAATAGGGGAGGGGTAGAAGGTAAAGAGAGTGAGGAGAGTGGCAGAAAAGAGAAACAAAGGGAGAGAAGAGGGGAGGAGGGGTAAACTCTTGTTCTGCTGGCTTCAGTGAACAGTTTGTGGCAAGAGGTTGCAGGCACTGTGGTGCAGGAGCTGGCCTGGCAGTGGGGCCGGGCCTAGGGCCACAGAGGAACCGCGTGGGGGTGGGGGGGGGGGGGGGGGGGGGGGGGGGGGCACAGCAAGGGCAGACTCAGAACAGCCTGGCCAAGAGTGAGGTCAGTACCCTGGGAGCAGCCCAAAATGTCTGCTCGGCTGAGCCTCAACCGTGGCAGGGTTGGCTTTTTAAATTATTAAATATCTGATTTTAACAACAACAAAAAGAGGAGCCCAGCCAGCATGGCCTCCAGGGTATAATTCTGGCGGCTCCTGAGGCTCACAGCGTCAGATCCCTTCCTATCGCACTGCTATTTCAGTGTTAGGAACTCAAACACTTAAACACTTACTCATTCATTCAGCCAGTGTTTACTGTATAACTGCGAAGTGTTAGGCTCTGGGGGCAGGTGGGACTCAAGGGCGGGAAAGACAGCCCTATCCTTGAGGCAGATGCACTCTATCATAAAGAAGATGAGTGCTGGTGTCCCATGGAAAGAAGTCAGTGGCAGCCCTCAAAATAAGACTCCCACAAAGAGGAATATTACTGCTGCTACCTCTGTAAGTTTCACATATAAAATTAAAATGGCAATCCATTCATACTGGGCCTCTGGGCAAAGTTTCAGGGGGAAAAACTCTCCTTACTCTTTTATTGGCAGCAAATTAAACCACTTTCCTAATTTCAAGGACTGTTCAGTCAGTCAAATGTAACTGAAGTGTCAATGATACATTGGACAGGAAACAACGACATTTATTCTGGGGCATGTCGGGATTCAACAGAACCAGCCACAACCCCACGGTGCCTTCCCTAGAAACGAGATCTGTTTAAAGAAGGGGCTAGCCCTTTTTTACCCAAATGATGGTGGAGCTTTGACCAAGGGGCTGAAATGCTCGGACCCTTTAGAGATCAGTGTATCAAAAACCCAAGGTGCTTCTTTCCTTCCTCCTTTTCCTGTTTTCAAAAATCCAAGAATTTCATTACATGGGTGCTGAAACCCATTTATTTGTAAAGGGTAAGGAAGTGCTTTTAGCTGGGGACATGGGATTTAACTCTGGGCTGCTGGGCTGGCATGTACATTGGTAGAGATGTGTCCTCATTTACCCCTAGATCTCCCCAGTTTTGAACATACAAATGAAGCCTTCTGCATCCCAAAATGTTGGAGCCACAGGTTTAGAGCTCAGGGAGGCAGCTTCTTGGCTGCCTTTTACTTGAAGGTGAGGGTGAAATTACACAGAATTCCCAGCACCCTGATACATTTTGCAGTGTTGAGACATGGCAAAGATTCCGAGAAGCTAATGATGATCCTGAGGAGAGAAAAGGCCCAGGGGTGGGAGTTAATTTCCATTAGCTGTTTGCTCTGGTTGTTCCACATCAGCATGCTCAGCACATTCATTCCTAGCATGGCCCAGGCATTCATCAGGAACCTTCCAAGTGCAGGAGAGGCGGTGGCCCGGGACCAGCCGGGCTGGGAACCCAGCTAATGTGGACAGGCTGGGACAATGGTCATGCACTGGGTCTGCTATCCCTAGGGGACCTGGGCCATCATACAGGGACCCTCTGTGGAATGGAGGCCTCAGCAAGGTCTAGCTCAAGGCTAGACCTTATTTCTAGACCCTTAACCCTGCCAGTGCAGGAAAGGAAGAAAATCCACCAGCATAACCTGACTCAAAGCCAGAGCCTCAGAAAACCCTGCTGCTTCTGCCACCCTCAAGCTTAGGGCTTCTCCATTCCTGCCTGTTCCTCTTCCTCTTTTTTTCCTTCTCAGGCTGTGGCCATCCTCAGTCCTCCCCTACATGTCAGGGCTTCTCCTAGAAAACTCACCTTCTCTGACCAGCCAGCTAAAACAAGTGTCTGGATATTGTATCTGGGTGATCTTTCTTTTACACTCATTTTCAAAGGTTTGGTTTGAGGTCAAATAAACTCACAATACCAAAACAAATATTTATCCACTAACAAGTGAGTTTATACATGGAAAGTGTTTAGAACAGTGCCTGGCACATAGGAAATACTTCAACCCCCGAAAGTGGAGATGCAACGTTGGAGGTTTGGGGGGTAGGAAAAGAATAAATGAAACAAGATGGGATCGGGAGGGAGACAAACCATAAGAGACTCTTAATCTCACAAAACAAACTGAGGGTTGCTGGGGAGAGGGGGATAGGGAGAGGGTGGTGGGGTTATGGACATTGGGGAGGGTATGTGCTATGGTGAGTGCTGTGAAGTGTGTAAACCTGGCGATTCACAGACATGTACCCCTGGGGCTAATAATACATTATATATTTATTAAAAAATTAAAAAATTAAAAAAAAATTTAAAAATTACTTCAACCCCCGAAATGGACAAGCAAATATGGCAAAAAATGAACAGTTGTTAAGTCGAGGTGATGATTCATTATACTTTTAGCTCTACTTTTTTGTATGTTTGAAATTTTTATACTAAAAGCCAAAAAGTACAATGACATCAAGATACTGTTTCACTTACTGGGTGGGCACAGATCAAAAAGTGTGATAAAATATGGTGTTTGGTTAAGGGCGTGGGAAAAAAAATTCATATGTTGCTAGAGAAAGTAATAGAGGCAATTCTGGCAAGACTTGGCAATTTTGGTCAGAATTACATATGCACATACTTTTGGACCTTCCACTTCTAGGAATACGTCCTACAGATAAACTCATATATTGGGAAATAATCTATATATAATGTTATTCATTGCATTTTTAAAAAGAGACAAATACTGGAATGTTCACTAATAGGGGATGGCTAAATTAAAATTGTATGTCCATACATTGGAATAATTACTATAAAAAAAGAGGTTGTTTATGTATTAATAGAAATAAAACAATCTTCAATATATCTTGGGTCAGGGAAAAGTATATTATACAACAATGTATAGAAAAAAAAAGCTGGGAAAATAATATAGACCATTTGGTAATATATACATAAAATATTCCTGGAAAGTTGCATGAGAAACTGATAACACTGGGAAAAGAACTGGGTATCTGGAGGGACCGAGGTGGGAATAAAGCTCATTTTATGCATCTTTTCAGTGTTACCCATTGGATGTACCTATTATTTATTAAATATAGAAATACATTTTTCCTTTCCTAAAGAAAATATTAACCTTTTTTTTCTCCTCCTTTCTCCAAGATAGCCCAGTTCCCTTGTGTGTCCTTGCTCAGGACTTTTCACCAGACAAAAATCACAAGCATGTTCACCACCTGAGCCATGAGAGAGGTGGAAGGGAGAGAGGGAAAAGGTGTATGAGGTGAGGAACACTCCCTTCAGCCCCCTGAGAACAGAGCTCAGGAGGGAGAGTTTCCCTCCGCCTCGCTGACCACCACAGAGCTACTCTCGGAGGTCTGGCCCTCTGACTATCCCTGAAGGTTGTTTCAAAGCGCAGCCCTCTCCCCTTGGGGTCAAGGTTCTTCCTCTGCTATGTTATACCTTCTCCAGGCTTCCTCTTGGCTCCTCCTTCAACTTCCCTCCTCCTTTGGCCCCAGCACACCTGCCACTGACCCCACCCACTCCAGCATCTGGTTCACTTCCTGACATGATGGCACCTGGCAAGTCTGTTATCAGAAGTCCCAGGGGGGCTATTTTAAAAATAAAAGTTTCTTACACACTGGCTGTTCTTAAGCCAAGTGGTAAGGCTGAACTATTTTATTTCTAGGTCTATGCGTATCTAGTCCTTCCTGCCACATATATATTTCCTAGTTCTTCCTGCCACCTATATAATTCCTTGCATGTGTGCTTCAGCTCTCTCCCTCTTTTGTCTGTTACAAATCTGCTCTCAAGAGGAGAGAATAGCAAAATATTCAAAACAGGATTATATGATCACTTTGGTACTTATAAAGATATTAATAAGGTTGTAGAAGACCTTTCAGTGGCAAGAAAGGATATTAGAATACATTTTAAGGGAAAGTTCAGATTATAAAATTATATGAATAATATGACCCTGGTCTTATAATTTTTAATACCCATTTGAAAATGAAAGCCTCAGTTGGATGTTGTTATAGCTGAGCGGTAAGACTGTAGGTGACTGGGGCGCTTGGGTGGCTCAGTGGGTTAAAGCCTTTGCCTTTGGCTCAGGTCATGATCCCAGGGTCCTGGGATCGAGCCCCACATCAGGCTCTCCGCTCTGCGGGGAGCCTGCTTTTTCCTCTCTCTCTCTGCCTGCCTCTCTGCCTACTTGTGATCTCTGTCTCTCAAATAAATAAATAAATAAAACGAAATCTTAAAAAAAAAAAAAAGACTTTGGGTGACTTTGCATTTTGCTTATCTATAGTTTCTAAAATTGCTGCAATGAACATGTATTCCTTTTATAATAAGAAACGACAGATGTCAAGAAGAAAAATAGGATATAAAGCTCATAAACCCTGAGGAATAAATGACTGATGAAAAGTTACAAAGGTGTTTTTTTTTTTTTTTTGAGGAGGCCTGCATTTTTACCAGCACCCAGCCCTAAGGTATGGGTAAAGCTTGGTGGTCAGAAAGACGAGAGAGAGAAGAGGCATCACGGGTGGCCCATGGACCCCTAGCCTGGGCCTCTCATTTAACGTTGAGCACTTTGCAAATTTACAGCTTCAGATTTTTCTCCTTCTCATACTAGGGAGCCGAGAGCTTTGGGAACCTGAGTGAGCGATACTTGTAGCTCCCATGAACTCGTGACAAACTTTGAAGATATAGACAGCGATGCTGATGGCACAAATTCTACCCCATAGTTTAGTTTGGAGAGGAACTTTTCTTTCAGCCAGTCAACTTTCTGCACACTAGTATTGTGAATGGCTAGAACACGATTCCCCTACCTGCAAGACTTAAAACCTAGCTAGGGTTGATTCTAAGAGACAACTCTAGGATGCTTACTACATACCTGCAAAGGCAAGAATAAAGCAAAAAAGACTGACTTTAAAAGTGAGCAGAGTTGAATGCGAAGATGCTGGTGAACTAAACTGGGCTACATTAACACAAAGGAAGATTATATGGCCATGAAGATGATACTCCACATGTTTACTGACCTGAAAAGATATTCACAATATAACTGCTCAGTGAGAAAGAGTCTAAGATCATAATATTAGATAATGTTTTAATAGTCACACATTTATACACATAGTCATATATCTATAGGCATTAAAATATCTGTATGGGTCATTAACATTATCCCTAGTTTTCCCTTCTTTAATCTATTTTTCTATCTTTATTATATATTTTTGGGTAATAAAAATGTTTAAAGAGGGTGCCTGGGTGGCTCAGTGGGTTAAGCTGCTGCCTTTGGCTCAGGTCATGATCTCAGGGTCCTGGGATCGAGTCCCGCATCAGGCTCTCTGCTCAGCAGGGAGCCTGCTTCCCTCTCTCTCTCTCTGCCTGCCTCTCTGTCTACTGTGATCTCTGTCAAATAAATAAATAAAATCTTTAAAAAAATGTTTAAAGATATAAAAGTATGCATCCTATGCATCCTATTGTTTTTAAAATAGGGTCTTTATATATAGTAGAAAAAGAAAGCAAGTTATTATAGACCAGTTTAGATTTTTAAAAAAATGTCTTTGAAGAAGGTTAGTTTGGATGTGAAGTGTGAAGATGATCATGGTTTTAGAATGGCAGGGAAGGAGGGAGGTCTTGTTCAAAGGCCTTGATGTGGACACTGGCAAACGTGTGTGTGTGGCGGGGGGCAGGTGTGTATAGGTGTGCACGTCTCGGGGGGAGGGTGAGAAGCAGTGAACTGACCAAGAGCCAAGAAGCTGAAGGACAGTCTAGGGAATTTGAACTTTATACTCCAGGTAAAGAAAAGCCTGGAGGCTCTTTTTTCTTTCTTTTTTTAAAAGATTTTATTTGTCAGAGCACACAGGGGGAGCAGCAAAGCCTGGAGGTTCTTAAGTAAAGCAACACATCACTAAAAGTTTCTAGAAGGACAATGCTTCTAAGTACTGTGGAAATGGGACCAGACATGGAGAGGCCAGGGCCTCCACTGGGAGGCAGCTGCCGAAGTCTCTGCCTGCAGCACCATGGCCCCAACTGACATGTGACCTGTGCAAATGAAATGGCCAGAGTCCAATGGGACAACCGCAGAACAAGGGTCAGTTGGCCCACAGCAGGGGATCGTATTCAGAGGCTGGAGGACAGAAGTAAAAAGGAACTCAGGGTTTTGATCAAAGGGGCTCAAGAAGCTGCTGGGGGAAGGAAAATGGGAAGGGGTGTCCTGGGTGGGATGCAAAGGAGGAGATAACGCAGGTCTGAAGGATGTTCGAGAAAGCCCAGGTGCCGTAGCCCAGTAGCCCTAATAAGGCTGCTGGGATGATTTTAACTCCCTGGGATTTGGTCCTGGTGCTCCCTACTGGGCAGCCTCCAGAATCTATGGAGAGGTGTGGTGATAGCTCTGCCCTGCTTCCTTCAGAGTGGGAGGGGCCGGTGAGATCAACTGGATAAAGAGCGAAGAGACCACTCAGCAGCCTGTGAGCACCAAGCCCTGTCCTGCATGCAGGTGGTGGTTGCGAGGACAGATGACACTGAGAACACAAGGCCACAGAGGTTGAGATGGTCTGGGACTCAGTTTCAGCCTAGCCTTAATTGAACTGAGACAATTTCTGGAGAATCTACTGATTTGCTAAAAAGGATCGATTATTCTCTTTCCCTAAGCCAAGAACCAAAGCTCCGTGGTTCGGGGTAGAGGCATATGGTCAGTGCTACTCTAACAGGTGGCTTCCTCCCAGGCTGCCAAAACTGGAAAGGCCTTGTGCATCGTCTAGGCTCAAGCCCCTTGTTTTTCAGGTGAGGAGCAGAAAAGTGACTTGGCCAAGGTCACCTAATTCAGGAAAGCCCATGATAGCACAAGAGGCCAGAAGAATGATAATGTGAGGACGGCTCACTTCTCCCTGTCGATGGCGCCCAAGCTGGCTCATGCTGCCATCTTCTCCTTCCCAGACTTTTGCACAGCCTCCCTATAACCTGTTTCCCGCCACTGAAGTCAGAGTGATATCCAAAACCCCAAATGTAACCATGCTTCCCTGTGAGAATCCTTTGATGAGTGTGGGAGCAGCTCCATCCTTCTGGCCCTCTACTGAAGGCCGTAGTTCCTGTCCTGAGCGCCTACAGCGCTCCCCACTACAGGGCTCCCACCCTTTGACCCTTCGACCCTGCAACTCCTTTGCAAATAGTCTCCTCATTAAACCCCTCAGTCACCCTTCCTCAGTTTCCTACAGCTTCCTGCCAGGACCCTGAAGATACCAACTGCCTAGAAGGGCCTTGTGATGTGGCTCCTGCCTGCCCCTCCCATCTCCACCCCTCCTTCCCCCCATGCACTCACTCCAACAAGCCCCACTCCTCCTTGGATGAGTTACGAGCTGTAGGTTATGTTAGAGAGTCATAGTTCTCAGTAAACCTTTATTGAATTCATCATACTTTGTCATCATGCACATATGTCTACATGTACAGAGACACGTGTGATTATTTGATCCACTTCCTTCTCATTGGACTGTAAAATGAGATCTGGTTTCCAGAATCTGAAGGCCAAAGGGTTTGAAGGCAAAATGCTTCCAGAGACTCAGCTGCTTCCAGCTTCCTTGTCACTCTCTCTCAGTGAGACAATAAAAAAGGAAAAGGAACAATTGCTACAGATGCTTGGAAACAACTCTCCTGGTGTCTCTTCGGCCAAGCAGCACGCAGGGGGTGCCCAGCTGGAGAAGGGGGAAATGGATGCCAGCTGTTTGGGGAGCCATAAGCACAGTCAAGGTCTGGTGTCACAGCCTGCCCTTGGGAATGAAGTGGACAGCCCACAGGAATGTCCCGAAGATGGAGGGACCTATGCCCGCGGCTCACTCAGACTGCACGGCACAAGGAGGGAAGAGTCTTATTATTAACCTCAGTGTATTAATATTTGAAAAGCATCTTCACAATGATAGAGAGCAGTCACCCAGAAATGAGGACAGCTTTGGTTCTGCAAAGCATTCTCAGAGGAAGAACAGCTTTTCTGGAGAGGGGAGGGAGCCAGTGGGAGAAGGTGCTCCATCTGGAGCAGGGGAGACCACCCCTGCAGCACAGCACAGAGGAGCATGCTGGCCTCTCTCTGATTTGTCTGCACAGGTCACCAGCAGGTTTATCTGAGCAGTGGTGTTTCTGGAAAGGAGGGGAAACTCACAATGGCTGACCTCCCCGAAAAAGCTGCTGAGCCAATTATTTTTTCTTCTGACAGTATACTAAAATGATTGCTGATGATTATACATATTTCTATGAATAGTATATTTTCCCAAAATATAGTCTCTCCACAGAACTCCAACTCATGTTTTGAAAGCTGAGAGGAAAACATTTAAAAAAAAACCCTCATTAATGACACCATCTTTGTTCTCACAGGTAGCTTAAGAGAGACATTCAGAACATTAACACCTGATGCCTTGGTCTCCAGCAGCTGCATGTGAACTTGTCAACTTAATAGGCTGCCAAGAAGCTGCAGAATCCCACACCGGTGCCCAACCCCCCTCCACACACACTGTGGAGGTGAAATCCTGCTCTCTGAAAGACATCATTCACCCTCTGGACGCAAAGCCCTCCTCAGGCAACTGGGGTACCTCTGGGGCACCTGGGATCAGTGTCATCCTGGTGCAGGTGGGGAAAGAGGCCCAGGGAAAGGGCAAGCATAACCTTTTGCTACCAAAGTCAGGAAGGAGCCCATACCACCCTCTCTCTGGAGTTTCCAGGGAGCCAACATGGGTGGGCAGAGAGTGACAGGGTCGGAGGGCCACTGTTCTAAGGCTCTGGCAGAATATCTGTCAGTCACAGAACTTAAACTTGGGGCCTGGGCAAAGTGGGTCTGGAAGACGTTCAAGGTTTAAAGTGGCAGCAACTCTGTGCTTCAGAGCACAGGGACACAGCCCGCTGTGCACCTGCTGCCTGTTGTGTTCTCTGAATTGTCCTCAACCAACCTCACCACGCGAGACCTCACCTCCTATTTAGTAAGAAGGCTACAAAGACAGAATGCAGAAAGGAAAGGCATCTCTAGTGTGAAACACCACTTGGATTCTGATTTAAAGGCAAAACCAGAGTGGGCTACATCAATCTGTGCCCTTTGTTTGAGAAGGATGGCTCTGTGTTCCCTGGGCCACAGAAGAGGATGAAGGGCATGTTGGACCCGCTCCTTCTCACAGATCTTCACCAGAGGCCCTGGACTGCTCTCTGCACTGCAACCTTCCAGATGCCTCTGTGCTCTGAGGAGCTGGAAATCCTGCAGTGGGTGGCACTTGGGATGCCCAGATACCAATCTGAGCGGGCAAGGCAGGGGAGGCTCATGCACAGGGTTTCTCTTTTGGGGGGCATCTTTCTGTTGCATTCCTTCTCTCCCAACCCCGAGGCAGTGTCCTCACCCAAATCAGTAGGGCATCAGGACAGGTGCAAGGGGGCAGGCAGGCAGAAGCCGCCTCTGGGATGAGGAGAGAGCACAGAGGATGGGCTTTTCTGCCTGGTAAATTCCCTGCAGCCTGCAGTGCCTCATCCCTCATCCAGACAGCCACAAAATGTTTACCAAATGGCTCCCAGGACGAAAAAGAGGAAGGACAGGAAATGAGGTATAAGCGAAAATAACAGTGGCTCTAGGAGACACCGGAAGACTTTCTACTGAGATGTGAAGCCTGGACCCTCTTGGAGGAGGTAGAACTTGAGCTTTTCAACTGCACCCTTTCCCCTAAGCTTTCAAAAATTAGAAAGGTGAGAGACGTAGTCATCAAAGCAGAGAACCACCCCTGTTCAGGAAGAAGCCTCGGGGCTACCCAGCACTTAACCTCATGAGGTGCTGTTAGCTTTCAGACACCGATGCGGAGAGCTAACATCTGCCCAGGGACCTACTGGGCAAATATTCCTGCTTGGACCCCCCCACTCCCACGCACTGCTGAGGTCAAATCTATCCCTGTCCAGTAGCCCTCTGCAGCATTTTCTTGCCCACCTCCCCCTTCACTTTAGTCAGGCTTATCCACAGTGTGGAATCCAGTGATTCATTTGGACAGAGGTCAGGTGTTTGTATACCAATGTGTCAGTTTCCACACAGAATAACCAGATGGCTTGTTTATTTCAGTCCAGGGAGGGAAAGTTGGGAATGGTCTGAAAGGCAGAATAGAGAGTATTTCCTTTGGAACTGAGAGGAAGGTGACTTAAGAAGCAGAAAAAAATGGAGTCCAGTTAATCAACTGCAAGTTTTCTAACCACAGGTCACTAAGTAGAGAAGGACCCAGAGAATCTGCCACACGAGGAAGAGCATCTAATAAGCCTCATTGTCCTTTGGTTTCTTGGGCCTTCTGGGTCACCGGGCTGATGGCAGAGACATGGCTGGGATCCTGGCTGAGCAACCTTAAAGAGAAAGATCTACAAAGCATGGGGCCTCATCCCTGTGGGCACTGGGTCTCTGGGGACTGAGCCAAGAGCTCTAAGCACAAGCATTAGCCAAATTTCCCTGGTCCCTGGCTCCTTTTTCAAACCCAGGCTTTCTAAGACAAAGGAGGGTGGGGTTAAAAAGGAAGAAACTGGCCTACGAACAGGCCAAGATAACTGGGACAGTGACTGAGCTAATGATCCTGAATGTCTGAAGTTAAGAGAAAGGACAGTTAGTATTCCTGTAAATACTAACATTTTTCTAGTATTTTATTACTAATAAAAAATTTTCATAAACTTTATCTTACTTGACCTTCACACCACCTGTGAGAAAGTACTACCATCTGCATTTTATGAAACAGGAAATTGATTCAAGCATCATGGCAGTAGCATTAGCAGTGGAACCTGGGTCCTATGACATTTTCCTCCTCACCTCAAGACCTTCAATTTCAGAAAGAAAAGGCTAGACCCATCTTTCCAACCTTGCCACATATACCTACAAAGTAGATGACCGCCATCTTGTAAGAAACACAGGACCAAACACCTTCCTTGCCGGATGCTCTTAGGCGTGGGGGAGTGGCTAGAATTGGAGGAACCAGAGGCACTTCTGATTCTTCAGCCTCTGTGGAAACACTGATCCCTGCCTAGGCTGCCAAGGCAGCCCCAAAGATAATACTGAAGAGAAGAGGGTCAAGAAAACTGGTGGAGCCTGACAGCCCTTTGCTGTGCTCTGCCTACCCACCAGAATAGGTCCATCTCACCTCTCTACTTTGGACCCTCACAAAGCTTTGGCTTCTCCCACAGGTCACTCAGAGTGGACTCTCAGGAAAGTCAGTAGACTACTTGGGTTTGTTTTTTAAAATCCTGAATGGACCCCAAACTCCCAAATTGCCGTGGTTACCTGTTGGCCAGATGTTCTAAGGTGTCCAGGTGTGCAATTCTGCACTTCGAGGTCCCCCATCCGGGGGGCAGTGGGGGCGGGGCGTGCATACAGAGTCTCAGTAGATAAGATGCAAACTCTTAGTGAGACCCAGGCAAGGCAGATGGAGGCTCTTTCCCCATCAACCTGATCAACTTAATTCCACCAGTTTCCCAACCTGCTTATTAGACCTGGCTGCCACTCACACAATCCAAACGGATGAAGCTATGTCATACCTGTGTGTCACCCTTCACTTCTGAGGGCCTTCTCCACAGACGAGTCCCTGATTCTCCCTGTGCTTGCTCCTTGGCTCTCTCATTGCCATTTCATTATGCGACTTTCCTATGGTTCTACTCTAATTCAACTTAAGCTAATTAATTATGAACATTGTTCATTTTCCCTAATAGATCATAAACTCCTTAGAGACAGATACTATGTTGAATTAATCTCTGTGGTTTCTTCTCCATTTTCATGTCTGGTCAAGAGTTTTAGCTTTACACAGAGTAGGAGTACAATAAATCACTGTTAAAATGGAATTTACCTTGGTTTCTTTAAAAAACAGGGTGTCTGTGAAACATATCAAAGGATCCCCGCACAAAAGACAGTTCCAATCCTCATACTGTCCTTTGACAAGACTTATGGAATCCCACTCCCCCTCTATCACCAGGGTCACTGCAGTCAGGCTCAGCAGGAGACAAAGAAGGTAAAACCAGACTGGCAAAGACAAGGGTTCCTAGTTTGCTTATTTAAAGAGGTTAAGATTACATAAGCAAAGCAAGGGATTGGTGCTGTTATCTGTCCTCAAGGGAAATCAAGGAAAGACTTTTTAAGGATAGGGAATGGGGAGGAGGGGATGAAGGAAGAAGAAAGGGAGTTTCCTACAAAGATATAAGGGCACAAGAGCTGATGGCTGATACCTGTATGGATTCTCCATCATCACAAGGGAATGAGACACCCCATTTCTTCTACAGAATGGGAAACCCAGACACTCCCAAGGTGAAAGGCCATATGGTCCCAGAGGGGCCTAGGGCCCTGCTCATTCCTCAGGGTCAGATGGAGACTGAGGCTTCTGGGAGCACAGTGGAGGGAGAGAAGGGAGAAGAGTACTACTAGGAAATTCGGAAACGGCCACTGAGTGATGGAGCACTGGAAGGATCACTCTAGAAAGTGCTTATGGAAGAGGCTGGGTCCTTCTTACAAAGTGAAGATGGAGACAGCTGATGATGGTGCAACAAATCTGGTTTGGGTTAATGACTGGTGGAGCATTCCATGACTGATGGAATCCACCTCTCCCCCTTCTACCTATCCATTACCCCAGAGAACTCAAACTTTCTTTACTGGCCAAGGACTTAGCACCAGAGCATAGCTTCTCTGGGCAGGCTCCAGGGAGGCAATCTCTGGGCAGGCTCCAGGGAGGCAATGGTCACAGTGGTTGGCAGGAAAAAATCCCAAGAATCTCATCTCAGCCAGCAGGGTGGAGGAGAAACCATTTCTGCTGGAGATTTAAGTGTGAGCTTACTCTCTCTCTCTCTCTCTTTCTCTCTCTCTCTCACACACACACACACACACACAGAAATCTATTATGAACCTGCTAAGTAAAAATCTAATTCCAGTTTAAGGATAAGAGGTTTAGTCCAGAAAATCTGGCTTCCTGAGCCACTATGGGGACGATGTTATCTGTTCTCAACTTCCTATCAAATCACTCTTTTCTTTCCGGACAACATCGAGGATGATAATAGTTTCTCTCTCCAGGACCAGGCAGGAGACTGAGTGCATCAGGAAGCCCCATGCACTGCCACCTGGCCGTCTAGCCCCTGACACTCCTTCACCCAGACTTTTTCTTCACTGGGACTCTGGCCCCAGGTCATTCAGGACAGAGGAACAGGGCAGGGCCTACCTTGCACCTCCTCCCACCTGGGGCAAAGTGAGGGATGCCTGGGAGCAGAGGCTGCCTGAGCCTGTGCTCCCTCCCAACAGGGCCAGGTCTCTCTGAGCCACATAACTGTATCTCCATCACATCCCTGCCAGAGCTCACACCAGTTCACACAGAGGACTGACCACAGGCAGGGAGGGGGACTGAACCTGGGGACTATGAGACTGGCTCCTCTAACCCCCATGGCCCCAAATGGTACCTGCCAAGGCCTTGATCCGGGACCTCTCAAAGAGCCTGGCTGAGCTGTTGTCATTATCCAGCTCATCGTCCGGGGCAGCCCAGCGGGCATTGATCCGGCTGTACGGTGGCTGGTTGCCCACGTTTTCAAACTCCGTGGCCGATGTCATGTCAGCAGGCTCTCAGCAGTTTCACCTGCCTCAGTCTTCATGGAAGGGTCCCTAGGGGGGACAGCAACACAGTCAGAGGGTTAGCTCCCCTCCCTTGGACTTTTTCTCAGGGGAAACTTCTTTGGAGCATCCAACAGGGGTAGGTCCTGGAGGGAGCGGCACACCATGCCAGAGGCCGGGCCATGCTCCCCCCACCCCGGGTCTCTGGGTTATAGAATACTGCAGCAGCGGCTGCAGCGGCGGCAGCCACAGGAACGGTGACTGTGGCGGCAGGGATGGAGAGATGCATGCAGAAAGGGTCAGGACGACCAGCAGGTGGAGACGTCAGTCGCAGCAAGCCCGCTTCCTCCAAACCTGCAGCCACCACAGCTGCAGGAGGGGGGGGGGGGGCTCTCTGGGAGCCAAGGGGTTGGGCAGGGTGGGG
>PISX010002356.1:0-87079 GCA_004024625.1 Mellivora capensis | reverse complement strand
GCTGCTGGAGAAAGTGGACTCTTCTCAGAGGCTGCACAAGATCCCTCCCAGTGCTTTCCCAGCAGCAAATAGAAAGCTGAGCTCTTGGTTTTGCTTTCTTTGAAATGCAACCAGGTATGTGGACAAGGTTTTCTGTTGAATTCCAAATCAGACCAAGGAGCCCAGATGACTTGCTGTCCCATCAGGCTCATCAGTGTGATGGGGGTGGTGGTGAGGGGATCTCACGGATGGTGGAGACATGTGTGTTCACCCATGCAATGCCTGTGGGCAGCAGGAGCTCTGTGTTCTCACTCACCCGTCATTTATCATGTTTGCTCATTCATCTGTGATTAATTCACATATGTATCAAGGCCCAACCAGAGGGCAGGCACTGTGCTAGGCAGTCAGGAGCAAGACAGGAAGTGCCCTGTCCTCATGGAGTTTACACTCTGGCAGCAAGATGCCCAATTAAATAAGCAACTCCAGTAAGGTATGATGTGTGCCACCACTGGGAAAGAACAAGGAATGGTGGACGACCCATGTCACGTCAGGGGGAGGGAAGTCTAAGCTGGTTCCTAAAGGGAGTTTAGAGGCATTCTGTGAGGGGATAAATGGAAAGGGACAGGTCGGGGATAAAGAGCAGGTACAGAGTTCTGAAGATGAGAAAGAAAACGTGGCAAAATTTCGGAACCTGACAATGTTACTAGAGGGTGAGGGCAAGGTCAGGGAGAAAAGGGGGATGAGAGCTAGAGGTACAGGACTAGGTCCTAAATGTCTTGGCCTTTGGAAAATGACTAGCTTTCCTTCAGCCTTAATTTCCTCACCAATACCTGCCTTTCAAGCAACTCCCCAGGGAGCTAAAGGAATTCAGGAGATCAAGTCTCTAAGACCCAATATGGAGCCCAGAGCCTCCAAGAGAACAAAAGGGGGTGGAGGTGGGGAGGCCATGAGGCAGGAAAATGCTAAGTGTGAAAAACCAGTGAGCTGTGAGGTATACCACTCCCTCCATGAATGTGTGCATACACATACCACACTCCCACACTCATACACACACACTCCAACACACACACGTGCACGGAAATCCCACACATGGACACACACATCTAACACACACACTCACACACCCAAACAGGAGTAAGTTTGAAAAAATGATGCAAGCTCACCAATCCAAGTGTAAATGCAGTGCTGTTGCCCTTATTTTTCCGACACAGAATCACTGCAGACTCCTTTTCCCCAGGCTGATTAATCAATCCCCCCACATCCCTTTGAGGTAAGACAGGAGCCAGAATTATCCATCTTAATTACACAAGGAAGAAAACCAAGGCCTCACACTGGATGAGGCCTTCCCAAGGTCATCTAGGGAATTATTGCTACAGCAAGGGCTAAAGCCCAAGACATAGCCCATTTATCTCCCTCTATTCGGCAGCTTTTAGGGAAGCAGATTAGATTTAGGTGGGAGAACACGGCACATGGGGACAGAGGGCATTCCTCCGCTTTCAGGACCTGGCAAAGGTGTTTGCTTCTCAGCAAAGAGGAGGTGTAAGGTGGGGAAGCCAGTCCTCACCCTACAATCCCCCACAATGCCAGGCCTGTGCCCAAGAACACCCTCATCACTCAGAGCCTGTTGTCTTCCATAAATGGACACGGGACTTCCAGGGCTGAGATTTCTCACTGAACTGGTTGGGCAAAGAGCTGGGAAGGACTCCCTCCTCCCCATGCTCCCCCCAGCTTCCCTGAAGGGGAGGCTACTGCTGGCTCCCAGCTCTGCGCAGGAAGATGGACAACCTGACCACCTCCCACTGGGCCGCAAACCTGTCCAGTAGCCCCCGAGAAGGGCCGAGCTGCCAGATGCAGGAGGTGAGGTAAGATCAGATCCTGCTTGTAGGAGGTAACTGGACCCTGGCTCTCCTTCTTGTCTTGGGTTATTTTTAAGAGCGGCTGAGAGAGGCCCAGGCCATGGGCTGGTGGGAGGGTGGGGGGTGAGATTACCTTTGCCACGGCTCCGTAAATAAGTCTGCCCCAGAAAGATGAGCCTGAGCAGGCACACCAGCAGGCCCAGCATTCGAGACAAGATTGATGGCCCCGGGTGCAGAAGAGCAGCCACTAGACAGCAATTCATCCTGCTTAAAAACGCCATGCCTCCTGCCGCTGTGGCTCAGAGAAGGCAGTGGCCGGGCAGCGGGTTGGCCCGGAAAGTAATACAACACAAGTGTATGTCTAAATAACCAAGTCTAGGGTTTTGGGGGGTTTGGTTTGGTTTTTAGAACGTCAGGTCCCTGAAGACAACCACCAAAGCAAGAAGATTCAGAAACTCAGGGGAATTCCTCTTTCTCCTGCCTCATAACTGTGCCCACCCCAGTGGCCTGCCCAGACTGCATTCTGTCAGAGCTAAGGAAGGGGGCAGGGTGTGCTCAGTGGGTCAGCAAGGAAAGAATCTTGGAGAATCAGGTGTGAAAGACAGAAGAAAAGAACATCTGAAAACAGGAGAACTACAGATGGTTAATCCAGGAAAACAAAACAAAAGCAAAAACAATACCTACAGGGGCGCCTGGGTGGCTTGGTGGGTTAAGCCTCTGCCTTCGGCTCAGGTCATGATCCCAGGGTCCTGGGATCAAGCCCTACATCGGGCTCCCTGCTCAGCGGGGAGCCTGCTTCCCCCTCTCTCTCTGCCTGCCTCTCTGCCTACTTGTGATCTCTGTCTGTCAAATAAATAAATAAAACCTTAAAAAAAACCTAATAATTAAAACAAACAAACAAAAAAACACAATATCTACAACCAAGCTTGACCCAGAGCTTTCCCAGCATTACCCATGTCAATTTTCATTACTGTCGTGATATCCCTTTGAAGGCCTTACAATAAAGAAACCAACATGACTGAAAAGAGCAGTGTATGGTGGGGGCTCATGGTGGGGGCTCATGGTGGGGACACCTAATCAAACGGGGAGTCATGGAAGTGATACTTAAGTTCTTATCTGAGGGGAACCTGGAACTCAGGTAATCTAGTCACATTTTTAATGATATAAGTCATCTATGCATCTAGAATGGTCTTCCTTAAATATGGAAGACAGCAAGTACATGACTAACATTTGACCTTAACCTGCACCTCACTCCCCTGCCGGCAAACCCAGGAGAAAGGGCATAAGAAGTAGTTCTCTGTCTTTTCACTACCCACCCCCAGCAATGCACCCTCAAGCTCCTAAGAAGTCCTTCTCCCAACCCATGACACCCTTGTCAGAACACAGGTGGCTCCCCTCTCGTCTGTGTAACTCTGTGCCCAGCAAAGACCCCCTTCCCTGTCTATCTACCTGCCTATTGCAATGGGACAAGCCAGAGGCTTACCCTCGCCTGCCGAGCTTCTGCCACCCCCTAAAGCCAAGTTATATTTTGATCAGGAAGGGTTCCTAGAAGACTGGCCCACAGTTCAGGACAGAAAAGCTCATCTGATTGGACTCACAGAACAAGTGCCTGCTTGGTAAGTGGATTTCACAGCTTCACTGCCGAAACCCTTAGCTCCACCCTTCACAGTGCATCCAGAACCTCACCTGCTTCTGAGATCAAGCGTGAGGACTCGGAATCTCAACCTCATGTGTTATGCCCAGTTGATCCCCAAGGCAGCCGGGAACCCAGGAAGTGGTGGCAGAGGTGGCTGTGGCAGCTTCTCTCCCACCTGCAGGGGGCTGCCGGCGCCCAGCTCACCCTCGCTCCAGCCCTCCCACAGCACCAGCATGGGGCAGAAGACAAGGGGTGCGCAGCTCTTTTCTTCCCCACCCCACCTCCTCTTCCCTGGGTGGCATGGATGAGAAGCAGCAGAGCCCAAAGCTCTACTTCAGGACTGGGACATGAGGGGAAATACAGGGGGAGGCTGCTGTTCCTTCGCAGGGTCACAGGTCACAGGCTGTTGCGAAGGCTTTGATGTAGTCTTCCTTCAACAGAGAACTGAGACCCATCCTACCTTTAATTTTCTCTCTAGCTGTAAAGTTGGACTCTTCCTCTGCTTTCTATTTTGTCCTGCCCCTTTCTGCTACCCCAAACCCGCTTTAAAATATTTTGGTACTATGGCAACCCAGGTCAGGAGATTAAATCCTGAAGTTTCCCTGGTAACTTTTCCGCCAGTGCATTCACTAAAACAGAACATCCTCCTACTCCCTCTGGTAGTAATCTCACTGCATATTCACAGACACCTTAAAGAACAAATACATGCTAAAATAGCATGTGAACCCAAGAGACGCCTAGCACAGAGTACACGAACTCTATCTCAAACCCTAACCTCCTGCCCACCCCCAAGCTCTAGTCTGGCACCTCCATCGGTCTACAGATATCACCACCTAGAAATCACAGCTCCATCTCAGTATGGCTGAGCCTGAGCACATAGCTCCCAGGACAGAACAGGGCAGTTTCAGGACCATGAGGTGACAGTGAGGCCCAGTGAGATAAACATGCCACCTGTGGGTGACCCTTTCAGCAGATGGACCTCAGCAGCAGCACCTGGACCATGCTGCTTCCCCTCCCCAGGGCACAATGCTTTTCCTACACTCTGCGGTTCCCATTCCGAGTGGCCCTGGCTGCCAGTCCGTGAGCGGCAGAGTGCAGTTAGGCATTCCTCAAGGGTCAAGATTCCTATCCATGGTGACAACCAACAAGGATCCCGATGCATTTACACATCCCTGGCCATTCTAGCCCACTGCTTCCCCAGACCCATCTGCTCCAGTTTCTGTCACCAGGCAGGGACTTCAGGTCCACATGTCACAACTTGTCCACTCTTATCATGGAAAAATCTCCTAGTAAGAACTGGCTTCAGTTAAGCTGCAGCTGCTGGAATGGGAGTGGGGATCTGGTGGGATCATGACCCCAGCAGTGCTTCTAGAGATTTGGCTGGGGAACAGGTGCAGCTCAGCGTTGATATAGGGAGGAATTGCCACCTCAGCCCTCAATAGCGTCTATCAGCACCTCACGTCCTACACAGAGGCAAATGTCATGGTTAAAGGAGATAGGAGAGAAGATACTCTCAATATACATTGTTTTCAAAGACTATCTTCCATTGGGATTCTTGGGCTCAATATCTACATTTATGGAAAGCGATTACAACCCAGTCCTACCTCTTATCTTTACCAATTCACTTCCTTTCAGGATAGCCACTGGTCTCTCTCCACAGAGAGGGAGAAACCTCTCTCTGTGTCCCTCGCAGAATAGGTAATATTCTATGGTAGTTGAATTAAACTTTGAATGCCCAATTTCTCTCCTTCTATGAAGACTTTTCTAGAATACCCACAGTGACCTCGCTCTTCTCCGATGAAAATTGTCAGAGAGGTAGTAAGGTCTCAGTGTTGCAGATGGTTAAGAATAAGTTGAAATAATTGATTTGAAATAATTGTTGAGGTATTTCTAGTGAAATAACTGATTCATAAAAATATAATAAAATAAAATAATTAGGCTAATGGAGAACTACGAAATGGAATCAAGTTCCCAACACTTGAATTCACTGATAAATCTTAGTATCACTAACAATAGATACTGGGTGTCTCCTGATATGATGCAGTATGAAGGATAACACAATCAATGACATCTTGCCAAAAAGGTTGAACCTCAATCTGATCAATCTTTAGAGTTAAGTTCTCCTTAAAGGAATTACAGGAGACCAAAAGACAAGCTAAAAGACAATATGAGAAATTAAGAGACAGACCCACAGGTTGGGACATTCTGCAGACAACGACACTATTTCTTCAACAAGTCTTTAAATGGCTTTCAACAAATAAACAAAAAAGGAGGTGAAGAGTAGGGACTGTTGTAGATCAAAAGAGACTTAGGAGATGTAATAACCAATGTTATGTGTATCTTGTTTGGATCTTGAATCAAACGACTATCAAAACACATTTTTGAGACAACTAGGGATATCTGAATTATAGCCTCAATATTGGATGATAACTGGAAATTACAGTCAATTATGTTAGGTGTGATAATGGCACTATGGTTCTAAGAAAATATACTTTAAAAAAAGATTTTATTTATCTATATGAGAGAGAGAGAGAGAGTGCAGGGGAAACAGCAGAGGAAGAGGGAGAACCAGACCCCTGCTGAGCAGGGAACTTGATGTGGGACTCCATCCCAGGACCCTGGGATCAGGACCTGAGCTAAAGGCAGTTGCTTAACCAGTTGAGGTGCCCTAGAAAATAAAACCTTTTTTAGATATGCTGAAGAATGTAGTGTCGGGGAGGGGCTGAAAGGACAGGTCATCTGGGATTTGCCTAAATATGCTACAACAAAGTGGGAAGCAGATGAGGTAGAAAACCCCTAATAACTGTTGACTTGGGATGATCTACACATGTGGGGGTTCATTCTACACATGTGGGGATTCATTCTACTTTGGGTATAGGCTCAAAAATCTGTACAATAAAAATGTTCACTTACCATTAAACTTAAATTTTATCAATTTTATAATTATATATTTTATTAGAAAAAGTCATATACCCTAGATACAACTGGAACTTAGAATACAAGTCAACCCCTTATCATGGCCGTAATGCTTAGCATGGTTTGACTTCTGCCTTCCTCTCTAAGTACATCTCTCCATACTCACTACCTGCAACCCACAAGCCTTTCAGTTGTTCCAACTTGCCATTTCTCTGCATGCTGTGCCCTTTGCTTGTGTCATTTTCTGGAGTATCTCTACATGTCTGGTCCTTTAGGTCTCCTCTTATTTAAAAAAAAATTATTTATATACTTGACACACACACACACACACACACACTCAGAGCACAAACAGAGTGGCAGGCAGAGGAGAGGGAGAAACAGACTTTTCACTGAGCAGACAGCCCAACATGGGGTTTGATCCCAACACCCTGGGATCATGACCTGGGCTGAAGGCAGATCCTTAACCGACTGAGCCACCCAGGTACCCCTAGGTCTCCTCTTAGATATTATCCCCTTATAGAAGTCCTCCCAAGCATTCTCCAGTCTGGGCACCTTGCCTGACCCCTTCCTAGCACTCATCATAATAGTAATTACTCATACATCTGTCAGTTTTTGTTTTTGCTTCTCCCTGCCTAGACTATAGGTTCCTTTCAGGCAGCAGCCACATCAGTCTTATTCATTATTATATTCCAGTGCCTAGCATTGTGCTTGGGACATATAGGCACTCAATATTCTCTTCCTCCTAGGGACCTAAGCTCAACCTCTGGAGTCTCTTTAAACCCTTCTGTCCCCTCATATTCCTTGATCTACTCATTCAGTTATCCCACTTAGGTGTACTGGGTACTTATTCAATATTTACTCATCATCAAAACCAGTCATTATGCCCTTTAAAGTGTCTTCCTTTCATCATTCCTTTATGTTCAAAAGCTTCCACTTCACTTTAGGCCCTTATGACTTTTCACCTGGACTTGTGTAATGGTCCGTCTCTGTCCAGGCTTGGCCTCTTCGATCCATTCTGCATGGTCCCTCCCATGACGACATGCCTCTACTCTGTAACAAGTCTATCACACACAGTCTACCAAAGCCCTACACTGTCCAGTGCTGAGCTCATGCTTTCTTTTCTAACTCTGAATGTCCTCCAACCCCCACCATTAGGTCAGATGCCTCTAACTTTATTTGTGCCACAATCCATATACTGAAATTTAGGCATCTTTCCTCTCTCCTGGCAATTTTAATCAATTTCTAAACATTTAGAATCACAATATACAACATTTTCCTAGAATCTGAGGGAGGTCACCTTTCCCCTCCTATCCTACTCCATGGATCCTCCACCCCCTCTACATCTAAGTGGAGAGGACAATGGGGATGGGCTCAGGAAAAGCTGACAGTGATCTGTGCACAGATTCCCTGCCCCGGTCAGTCCCACATCCACCCAAGTCTCATGGCTATTTTCAGGTGAGGCCAGATCCTCACTGTCTTGCCTTCTGTCCATCCTGTCAAGCTTGGGAGAAAGATAAATCTTAAGCTTTTTCTCCCCTTCATTTTCATTTTAACATGCTCAAATCTTCCCTATCTTAAATAAAACTCCTTGCCCTATTTTCTCTCCCCTCTGTCAGAGCCAAACTTCTTGACTAATTGACATATGAACAGATGACTTACAAGAGGAAATACAAAAGAATAAAAGCCTATGAAGAGATACTCAAGGTCATTAGTTACCCAAGAAATGCAGTTTAAAGCAAAAAGGAGATCCTATAGGCAGATATTATAAGCTGGATAATGTGAGGTGTAAGTGGGGATGTGCAGCGCAGGAAGCTTGGGCACTGCTGATGGGAGAGTGAACTGGCCTAGCCATTCCAGAGGGCAGTCTGCCAGTTCTCAGGCAGGTTACACATCTGTAACTCTCTTTCTGGGCCTAGAGACCAAAGAAACTCTCATGCAGGTCTGAAGAGGGACATATGCACGGTGCTCACTGCAATATTGATTATGGGGGTGGTGGGCAGGTAGAGATAACACGTGTGTCTGTCACAGGGGGTGACTGGTAAAATGCGGTGAATGTACACATGGAGGACACATGGCAGCACTAGAGGATCTTAAAAACACAGTGCTGGATAAAATAAATAACAGAATGAGATCTATAACACACCATTAACATAATTTTAAAATACATGCTATAAAACAATATATATGAGCACATTATAAACAAGAGAAAAACACTTAAACACATGAAAATGGCCACTTCTAGGTTGGAATACGGGGAATGGAGAAGGAAAATGAAAATAAAAGAAAACACCAAACAAACAAACAAACAAACAAACAAAAAAACCCAGTCTGGTTAAAAAATGGGCAGAGGACCTGGTTAGACATTTTCCCACATAAAACATAGAGATAGCCAATAGACACATGAAAAGGTGCTCAACCTCACTCATGATTAGGGAAATGCAAATCAAACCCATAATGAGATACCACCTCACACTTTTTAGAATGTTGAAATCAAGAAGATAAGAAACAAGTATTGGGGAGGATGTGGAGAAAAAAGAATCTTGTGCACTGTTGGTAGGAATGTAAATTGGTACAGCCACTGTAGAAAATAGTATGGAGGTTCCTCAAAAAATTAAAAACGGAAGTATCATATGAACTAACAATTCCACTATTGGGTATTTACCCAGAGAAAACAAAAACATTAACCCAAAAAGATATATGCATCTCTATGTGTACTGCAGTATTTACAATAGACAACACATGGAAGCAAACTAAGTGTTCATCAACAGGCAAATGGATCTCTCTCTCTCTCTCTCTCTCACACACACACACAGATGAGTATTACACAGCCATTAAAAAGGATGAAATCATGTCATTTGCAACAATATGGATGGACCCAGAGGATATTACATGGAGATAAGTCAGACTGAGAAAGACAAATAACATATGATTCAATTCATAAATGGAATCTAAAAAAAAAAGGCAGAATCAGAACTATAAATACAGAGAACAAACTGATGGTTGCCAAAGGAGAGAGAAGTGGGGGCTTGGGCAAGCTGGGTGAAGTGCAGGGGGAGGTAGGCCTCCAGTTATGGAATGAGTAGGTCAGAGGAATGAAGAACAGAGCATAGGGAATGCAGTCAGTGAACTTGTGACAGCACTGTAATGAGCCAGATGGTGGCTATACTTGTGGTGAGCATAGCATAATGTATAAACTTGTCAAGTCACTGTTGTGCACCCAAAGCTAATATAACATTGTGTGTCAACTATACTTAAATTTAAAAAGACTTGTTAAAAATAAAAGAAAGAAAAGAAAATCAACCAACCACCAACCAACCAGGAGAGGGGCCTTGCCTAGAAACCGAGTTGTATGATGACCTCTGCTCCTAGTGTAGAAATAGATATATTATATTTACATTCAAGGGAGCTTCCTCATCCCATACCAAACTCACTCTTCAATTCACTGAAATCTGGTTTCCCCAATCACTTCATGAAATTATTCTCTCCAAAGGTCACTGAAACGTCCCTTCCTTGTTGATTAAAATCACAGACGCTTTTCAGGTCTTATCTTGACTTCTCAGCAGCATTAAGCTCTGTGGACCATTCAAAAATTTCCTGAAGTTGTATCTTTTGTCTTCCAGGACATGCTCCTTGTTCTCTCTAAACTTTCTGGTCCTTCCTCCTTGGCCTCCTCTGTGGGGCTTTCTTCCTCTACCTGTCCCTTGAATGGTGATGTTCCCCAGGGTTCTACCCTGGGCCCCCTTCCCCTTCTTCCTCTGTCTACACATTCTTCTAGGCTATCCCCTTCCTCATGACCTGAATTACCATCTCAAGCTACTGGCTTCTGAATCTATCTCCTCAACTTCCATCCATCACATCCAACTGCCTTCAGAACATCCACCTGGAAGACCCACAGGCCTCTCACACTCAACACGATCCTTAATTGACCCTATGACCATCCCTGTTCCAGTTTTTCCTGTCATATTCTTTGTCCAACAATATCTCAATGATCCAGACCAAAAGCTGGGGTCATATTCTACCCCTCTCTTTCTTTTCCAGTATCTCATCTACTCAGTTCCCTCAGTATCTCTCAAATCTCTATTCTTTGTCTCTACCTTTCCTCACTTCTGGTCTCAGCATCTCAAGTCTAATGGTTTCCTGCTGATTTCTTTGGATCTATACTTGCCATTTTGCCTACCATATCAACCCATCCTCAATACTGTAGCCAGAAAGATCATTTTAGAATACAAATATGGAGATGTCACCTCCATACTTCTCTATCTCAGAAGAAAGTTTAAAACCCATAATAAATTGTAGTCGAAGAGCTCCATGATCTAGTTCACCTTAGTGAACACCATTTCCATCCAAACCTTCCTCCTAACTTCCCCAGTTTCATATCCCCACCATAATGAACTCTAATTATATTCCTGGCTCTCACTGGTCATGCTCTTTGCACATGCTTTGCACATGCTAAGCCCAGAAAACCTTCCTTCTTTTTTGGAATAATTTCTCTAAAAAAAAAAAAAAGATTTTATTTCTTTTAGAGAGAGAGAGAGCAGGAGGGGCAGAGGGAGAGGGGGAGGAAGGGAGGGAGGGGAAGAGACAGAGAGAGAGAGACTCAAGCATACTCTGCACTGAATGCAGAGCCCAACATGAGGCTCGATCCCAGGACCCTGAGACCATGACCTGAGCTGAAACCAAGAGTTGGACACTTAACCAAATGCGCCATCCAGGTGCCCTTTGAAATAACTCCTTGCCCTCAGAACTATCTTAGCCATCACTTCCTTCAAAAAACTTCCCTACCGGGGTGGTTCAGTTGGTTGAGCATCCAATTCTTGATCTCAGCTCAGGTCTTTACCTCACAGTCATGAATTTGAGCCCTACATTGGGTGTGGAGCCCACTTAATGAAACAAACAAACAAACAAACAAACAACAACAAAAGAGAAACTTTCCCATCTCTACCACTATCCCCTGCAGCTGTGGGAGGTGAGGGTAACTCTTCTAGGTTCTCATCACACTCAGTGGTCATGTTCATCAAAGTGCTTAACTACACTGTAGGATAATAATCTACTTCTCTTCTTTCCCAATAGACTCTACTCTACTTGAAACCAGGGACATCCTTATTCATTCTGTCTCAATTAGCCTAGCATATTGCCAGGTGTGTGAAGTGAGGCTACAAAATGTTGAACAAGTAGATGAGAACTGAGAAATGCAGAGCACTGCTCCCTAAGAGCATAAGGGCGCCTCCTGCTGAGGACATACCAAAGAGGCTAATTTAGAGGTGAAGGTGGTGAGGGGACTGGAAACATGGCATGAGGCAGCAATGCCAGGGATTAAAGCTGGGCATCAATGCCCTGACATTTATCACTGTTGCCCTACTGTCCCACCCACACATTTCTGCCACCTCCTCCTTTCTGGCTGGACAGTGGCAACAGGGCCCAAGCTCCTACAAATCGTGACACCCTTCAGAGTAGCTTGACTCAACCATGCCTCAATTTCCTCACCCAAAACATTGATGAAAGCAGAAGCTTCTTACCCAGAACTCCTCTAGACAGGGAAACCTACCCCACTTAGCGGAGAAGTCTTTTACTTATTCTTTCTTGTGTCACAGAAATGTTAGTCACAGAATGGTTTCTACCCATACATCTCTGCCATGCAAATGAAAAGAGCTATTTAAAAAGCTGAACCTATAAATAATATATAAGTTATGGGTGCCAATTTAATTATTCATTCATGTTGGAGCTTTTAAAATAATTAAATAAAAAATAACCTTTTAAAAGTTGCTCAGGCCCACAAAGACTCCTCAGGGAATAAATGTTGGCCAGAGGATTTCCCCATCCTTGGCCATGACACAACCCCAATGCAGTGGGAACATCCTCTGGAGACATATGGGAAGTTGCCTACAAGGGGCAGCTCCATTCTTGCAGCAGAAACAAGTGCAGCCGCTTCAGGCCTGGCAGTTCCCAATGTGCATAACAGAGAGAACACCTCTCGGCCACTAGAGTCTATTAAGCCCCTTCCCCGGGTTCTGCTGATAGGGAAGCACCAGCTACTAGATCATGCAGTCACTCTGCTGCCCACAGTCCTCAGGGAAAGTGCTTGGCCCTTGATAGGACTATGTAGCAAATTCCAGGGCTAGAAAGGGAACCTGGAATTCATTAAGACCTTTATGCATATTGTCCCATCTAATACATACCCACACTCACAACTGTTAAATATTATTATAATTATTGTTATTGTTCCTGCTCTATCAAAACCATTGAAATCCTAACTCCTGTAGTAGTGCATTCTTCTATAAGTCACTTAACTACTCTGTACCTATCTCTCCATCTGTAAAATGGGGGAAACACCCTGTGCGTCTGTGGTGGAGACTGCTGGGGTCTAGCAATGTCTGATTTCTACTCTTTCTACAGACGACTTGGAGGCATCTTCCTGTCACCTTGGTGTGGTTATGTGATTAAATGAGAAGATGTGACATGTACCACTTCAAGATCTGAGCCATAAAAATCTTCCCATAATTGTCTTATTCTTCCCTGAACTCCTAGAACCTAGACTACTGGGCCAAGGTGGAAGGAGTCTGACTGCCAGGATAGCTATTAGGAAGCAAAGCTTCTGCCTCAGTTTATACCCATTTACTCATATATGATGTGAGAAAGAAATAAAAATTTATTTTATAGTTCTTTATTAGAGCAGTTAGGGTACCCAACCACTTAGCACACAAAGCTGTTATACAGATTAAATGAATTTATACGAAAATGATGTAAAAACTCTATAGTACTATAGTATGATATAGTCCCAAGGTATTCTTATTTACAAATATTATACACAGTACCTCCTTGTAGCAGATTTGTGGGTCTGCTCAATATGCATGCTCTCATAACAAAAAGGAACGTGTACAATAGGTGGAGTCTATTGTCATTACCTATTGCCCCTTCTGCCACTCTCATTCCTTTGTCACCCTGTCTCAAGCATCCATGCTAATCCATGCCAGGTGCCTCCAATGAGCTGAATGATCCAAGTGGCTTGGATCAAACCTGCTTCTATCTTTACTTTAAAACAAAACTGACTTTGACAACTTAATTCCCTATCATTGTAAACTCCTCGAAGGGAAGGATGCCATTTTCACCTTGGAGGTACTTGCACGTGGTAAGTATTCATTTAGTACATGTTAATTGGGTGAAACAGATATATATATCTAGCCTCCCAAGGTGCCAGACTATCCCTCCCAGGGAACAGATCTTAGTAAGGACCTTATGGAAATACAATACCTTAACCCAAAGGAGGGGTATGAAACAGACACTTTAGGAACCAAACCAGGCCAATGGATAAAAGGAGTAGCACATCCAAACCATGCAAGAGAATCAACTGTGTATTGTATCTTTGGGACAGCCAGCTCTGCTTATAGAGTTCCTGAAAAGTATAGACTTAATTCAAGATAAAACTTGTGCTAGGAGGCAATCCTGGGCAGAGAGAAGGAGCTGTCCAAGGTTAAAGAATGTGGAGGAGGGTCAGAATGAAGCCTATATTTCCTGCTTCCTAGAGTTATACTCAGACTTCTTACTTAGCCTCACTGCTGTCCTGGCCATAACCAAGGGCTTTGATGAATTTCCCACCCTATCCTAGCATCTTGTATTTAACTACAGCATCAAGACAAGCATTCATAAGTAAGTAGAGAGTGTTTATTCATTAATTCCACAAATTTTTATTGAACAATAGCACTCTACAAAGCTATGAAATACTTAGGTACAAATGGAACAAATTATGTGCAAAATCTTAGGCTGAAGATACAAAACACTAATGAAAGAAATTAAAGATCTACATAAATGGAGAGATTTACCATGCCCATGGACTGAAAAATTCAAAATTATTAAGATATCAATTTCCCCAAATGGATTTAGAAATCAATGCAATACCAGTCAAAAATCCTCATAGAATTTTTATTTTTTTTAAAGATTTTATTTATTTATTTGATAGACAGAGATCAAAAGTAGGCAGAAAGGCAGAAGCAGGCTCCCTGCTGAGCAGAGAGCCTGATGCAGGGCTCTATCCCAGGACTCTGGGATCATGACCTGAGCTGAAGGCAGAGGCTTTAATCCACTGAGCCACCCAGGTGCCCCCTCATAGAATTTTTAAAATAGAAATCAACAAGCTGATTCTAAAATTTCTATGGCAAGGTAAAGAAAATAGAACAGTAAAGTCATTTTGAAAAAAAATAACAAAACTTGAGAACTCACATTACTGACTTTAAGATTTACCACAAAGCTATAGTCATCAAGATAGCATCATATGGCAAAAGGATAGACATATAGGTCAATGGAACAGAATAAAGTCCAGAAATAGACAGACATATATATGGGCAAATGATTTTCAACAAAGGTGCAAAAACCATTTAATGGAGGACAGTCTTTTCAACATATGGTGCTAAACAACTGGACATCAGAAAAAGGGAATGAACCTTGACCCACAGCTCATACCACAGACAGAAATTCACTCAAAATGGATTATAGACTTACACGTAAAACCTGAAACTTCCAAAAAAAAAAAAAGGAGAAAGTCTTTGTAATGTTGGGTTAATATTTTAGATGCAAACCCAAGAGTGTACTCCATAAAAAAATATCAGGTATCCTAAAAGAAAAAAACTGATAAATTTGGCCACCATAATTAAAATGTCTGCTCTTAAAAAAAAAACAGTGTTAAGAGAATGAAAATTTAAGATTCAGACAGAGAAATTATTTGCAAAACACATATCTGATAAAGGACTTGTAGCTAGAATACAAAAAGAACTCTCCACACACACACACACAAAAGACCTTAATTAAAAATGAGCAAAAGATTTGTACAGATGTTTTGTTAAGAAAAAAAAAAAAGACATGGAAGGGGAAAAAAAGCACATGAAAAGATGCTCAATTTCATTTGTCATTCGGGAAATACAAATTAAAACCACAATAAGAAACTACTATACACCTATTAGAATTTTTTCAATATTATTTAAATAGCATTGGCTATATTCCCATACCATGCCTCTCATCTCCATGACTTATTCATTCCTTAACTGGAAGCCTTGTACCTCACACTCCCCTTCACCCATTTTGCTAATCTTCCTACCTTCCTTCCCTCTGGCAACCATCAGTTTGGTCTCCATATTTATGGGTCTGTTTCTGCTTAATTTATTTTGTTTTTAGAGTGCAAATATAAGTGAAATCATATGGTATTTGTCTTTCTCTCATTTATTTCACTCAGAATAATATCTAGGTCCATCCATATTACTGCAAATGGCAAGATCTCATTCTTTATGGCTGAGTAATATTCCATTGTAGAGATGCCCCACATCTTTATCCATCATCTATCAGTGGGCACTTGGGTTGCTTCCATATCCCGGGTATTGCAAATAATGCTGTAACAAACTTAGGGGTGCATATGTCTTCTCAAATTCACTTCCATTTTCTTTGAGTAAATACCCATAGTGGAATTACTGGGTCACATGGTATTTCTCTTTTTAAATTTTTGTTTTTCCAAGTGGGGCTTGAAGTCACACGACCCTGAGATCAAGATCTGAGTAGAGATCAAGAGTCTGATGTTTAACTGACCGAGCCAACTAGGTGTCCCACTCTTTTTAGTTTAGTTTTTTTAAAAAAAGATTTTATTTATTCATTTGACAAAGAGAGACACAGCGAGAGAGGGAACACAAGAAGGGGGAGTGAGAGAGGGAGAAGCAGACTTCCCCCTGAGCAGGATGCCTAATATGGGGCTCGATCCCAGGACCCTGGGATCATGACCTGAGCCAAAGGCAGACGCTTAAAGACTAAGCCACCCAGGCACCCCTTTTTTAGTTTTTTGAAGGAACCTCAATACTGTCTTCCACAGTGGCTGCACCAGTGGAATTTTTTTTTTTTAATAAAAACTGACAATGATAACTGCTGGCCAGTATGCAGAGCAACTAATCTCTCAAACATTGCTGGTGGGAATACAAAATTTCTTTGAAAAAGAATCTGGCAGTTTCTTATAAAATTAAACACACATTTACCATTAGACCCAGTGATCCTACTCATAGGTTCACACGAAAGGTTTTTTTATTCATAATGTCCCAAAACTAGAAACAACCTAAAAGTTCATTAACTGGTAAAGAGATAAACCAACTATGGTACACAATGGGATATATTCAGTGATAAAAAAGAAAGAATTCATATACATATAACACGAATGAATCACAAATAATGCATTATGTTAAGTGAAAGAAGATGGTCTCAAAAGGCTACATACTGCATGATTATGCGACATTCTGGGAAAGGCAAAACTGTAAGGACAGAAAATCAATCAAAGGCTGTCAGGGGTTAGGGCTGGGGAGAGGGCTGAAAACAAATGAGCATCAGGGAATTCTCAGGATTGATTGTGGTGGTGGTTATATACTGCACGCATTTGTTAAAACTTATAGAAATATACACTGAAAAGAGTGAATTTTACTGTATGTAAATTATACCTCAGTAAACCTAAAAATATCAAAACCAAAGTTATAAACATAAATAAAAATACTAAAAACGTATTTATTGAGTATGTACCTACTATGTACAAGTCCACCATTATGAACTGCTTTGATAAGAATGATGTAGGATGGGGCACCTGGATGGCTCAGTGGGTTAAAGCCTCTGCCTTTGGCTCTGGTCATTATACCAGGGTCCTGGGATCGAGCCCCGAGACGGGCTCTCTGCTCAGCAGGGAGCCTTCTTCCCCCCCACCCCGCCTGCCTCTCTGCCTACTTGTGATCTCTCTCTGTCAAATAAATAAACAAAAATCGTTTTGTTTTTTTTTTAAAGAATGATTTAGGGTAATTATTCCTATATATTTTGAAATGAGAGGTTTTTCTCAAGCAAGGTACTAGAATGGAGGATATAAATATGGTGTAGGCATGGATTCTGCAGTCAGGTTGCCTCAGATATGGATATAAGTAATGATACAAGAAGACAGAATTAGGTAAGTGTCAAAAGGGAGGCATAAATAAAATGCTGAGGGACGACAGAATACCAAATGCTGGAGAAACAAGAGTTTTCATGGAAGAGATAGCATTTAGTTAGGTGCTGATGACAGGGAGTGATGATTTTATTGTTGGGGTAAACAATGTTTATCTGAAAGTTTTCTCAAGCAATTTCTCTTTGATCCTCCTAACAACCCCGTGAGACAGGTTGGGGAGGCGCTATTCATCTCACTTTCAGTTGAACAAACTAAGACTTAGAGATCAAGTTTCTTGTCCACACTGGGTGGCAAAGTCAAAGCTTGAATTTAGGTCTTCTGAGAGTTTGGTTCATGCTCTGCTCCTTGGTATAACCATCCAGAAGAGAAGATCTGCCTTCTTGTGAGAGAGAAAATGAGAGAGCGTGCTAATGGCCCATTTCCACCTTAGGATCTCTCCAAGAGAATGAGCGGTTTCTAGCCATCCTGGATATTGAGAATACCCTATAAGACTAACATGCTTATTCGAGTCTATTGCATATAGAATGAGAGCCAGCAGAAGGCAGATTTTCTATGGTGTTTGTTTAAATTCATGGTTTAAAGGTCTCAAAATATCCTTTATAAACACTAAAAAAAGCAAGAACCCTGAAAGTTACAAAGGTAATATTGACTGCCTCAAATGCATGGCCATGTATATAACCCTGAAATTGTTTAAGATGTGACCCCAGACCCTGTAGGGCAAATTAAAAGAGCTCTGCTCATTCTTGGAGGGGATAGCTTCCTCAAAAGAATGAAGGCCATTCCCAGAAGCCTCCTTGTGACCTGAAGGAGCGTACCTGTTCACACATTTCACCTGGCTTAGCCGTGACCCACAGAGAGCTTTCTTCATCATTCCTTCACACATCTGGGAGTTCTAACACATACCTACTTAACTCCTTGCTTTGTCTTTGTGCTAACCATTGGGTTAGCAATGATCTTTCACTAGGGAAGAAACATATTACCGGAGAGATGTATATGGCCTCGACATTTTGTTGCTATCTCCCTCCTTTTGGTCCACAGCAAACTTAAAAAATAACGAGACAATGCCACTATGCACATCAAGTTAGCTAACCAAAAATTTCCTGAATGGATACTATGTAAGTGATGATCATCCTAAAGTTGCTTACAGGTGATTTAAACATTCCTCCTTGGCACAACTGGAGAAACTGCTTTCTCCTTTCCATGCTCTAGTTTTCTCACCTGGATAAGAGGGAGTGAATTTCTCCAGCTGTAAAGCTGTTGTCATCAAATATTTATTGAGAGCATACCCAGCACTAGGCACTAGACTTACAAACACCATCACATCGAATCTGCAGAGCAAAGCTGGGAGGCACTCACTCTCCTCCCCATTTTATAGGTGAGGAGACCTAGGCTTCAGAGGAATCAGCGATCATCATCACTGCAGTCCCTCAGCCTGTAAGGAACCGAGCCAGGATTCAAACCCAGGCAGTCTGGCTCAGAGCCTGACCTGAGCCCTCTGTAGGAAGGAATGTGGACATCAAAGGAGTAGGGCACTTATAAACAGTGTTTAAATCATCTGAGACAGATTCTTCCACAACCAGCTCAACACCAGGCAACAAGAACATCAAGAAAGGCAACAGGAAAGAAAGATGATCTATGTTGGGAGGCCAAAGAGGCCCTGCAGGGTCACAGTTAATTCAACCTTGGGATTTCAGAACATGAATACGCCCAGTTTCTAGCCTGCATCAGACCCACATTTCCTCTGGCGATCTCTGGGCACACTTCCCCCCAAATCATCAGAGACATAGAGAAGAAGGGAAACAAGGTAGGGTAACTTTCCCAGGACAAACAAGTGGCAGAGTCAGAAGGGAACGGTTCACGTCTAATTCCCCAGCTCCCCTTGTAAGTCCCACTCTATTTTTAGGGTTTCTCCTTAATACCGCATGCATCTATCTATTTACAGAAGAGAGATTCCAATGTGCGCAACCGAAAAGGGTTTCGTGCAGAAGGTTTCCCAAAGTGCCCTAGTTTGATAACACTCTCTCATATCTGTTAAAGAGCGCGGCAAATGTTATCATCTAAAAGCACCCGGGGCAAGGGTACCCCAGTTCTGAGCACTGTAAATGGGCTACCCAGAAGCTTCCAGTGACAGCACATCAGCGCCTCACCCTGTAATCAGGCTGAGCTGCTTGCAAAGTAACTGCTACCACATTCCTCTCTTAAAGACGCCTGACTCCAAATAGCTTGGCTAGGACTGGGGCGGCAAGAGCTGCCAAGTGCTGGCCATTTCTAGGGAGGCATGTGTGTGTGGCCAGGCCAGTGGACACATAAGCCAGGGTAGGTCATCTGAAAGGTGCAGAGAAGTGAGTGGTCATTGCTAAAACAGTCTGTAAGCAATGCCGAAAATCTTGCCGCACCTTGATGTTCCCTAGTACATGGTGGCAATACTCCTCCATTCAGCGAGGACTTGAGCCAGCTTCCAGAAAGAACCAGAGGGTGACCCACAAGGGACTTAGTACCAGGAATAGTAGACTAAGTGACTTTGATCTGGGGAAGTGAACCAGGCAGTGTGGCCTAACAGTTAGTGGCATCTGGAGTAACACTGCCAGGAAGGCCTCCGGACTTAGCCGCTCCTTGATTGTGTGGCCTTAGGCCATTTATTTCAACTCTGAGCCTCCCCTTCTTTACGTATAAAGTGGAGTTAATAACAGTCATCACCTTACAGCACTGCTGTTTGGATCAAGTGAAATAACATAGTTAAGAGTCCTGTGCAGGGTGCCTGGCACAGAATGCAGTCCTGAATGCATGAGTGGCAACAGCCCCGTGTCTGGTCTCTGGCTGCTTCCACGCTTCCACAGCTCAAAAGAATGAATTCTTAGCCCCTCTTTGTGCTCCAGTAATAAAACAGCAATTAGTTCTCCCCTTTTTCTTATAGCACTTAAAAACTGAGGACATGCAGAAATTGAGGGTTGTTTGTTTTTTTTTCTAATTTAGAGACAGAGAACTTGCATGTGTGTTGAGAGTGGCAGGGGGAGGGGGTGGAGGGCCAGAGGGAGGGGGGGAGAGAGAGAGAGACAGAGAGAGAATCTCAAGCAGACTCCATGCCCAGTGCTGTGCCCCACATGGGACTTGATCATGGGTCATGACCCTGAGCTGAAATCAAGAGCTGGACACTCAATGGACTGAGCCATCCCAGGCACCCACCCCAAAACTGGGGGATTTTTTTTTTAATTATCAGAAATGTTATCCAGTGTATCTACATGGTATCTACATGGGTACTGGCCATCTTACCCTTTTGGGATATCTGTGTAGATCCTCTAAATGTTGGATGACAGATTTCTAAGTAAAATAAGCAGGCTATGCTTTTGCACTTCCTAAGGCTTTCATGGTGCCAGGAGCAGGCCCAAGGAAGCAACCACCTCCCGTGAAGTCCCAGGCATGTGTGGAGAAGAGACACTTGAGGGAAGGAGGCAGAGCAGTGGTGTCGTGCTGCTCAAAATCTGTCACACGATGTTGTCCTCTCCCCTTCCTTCCCTCCAGCGGAGAGGGCAATGTTTTTACTTCACTGGGGGGAAACAACACATCAGTGTCTGAATGTTTGCCACAATTCTTCCAACAAACAAAGCAGTAACTTCCTCACTTTCTCCCTTCTGCTTGGTCACAGCCTCATCACACTCTCTAGCTTCTCATCCTAGAGCAAAGGGGTGGGAGTGACTTTCTGCTGAGAGTTAGGCTTGTTCCTGTGGCTGCCTTCTCTGGATGAAGGTGCTCAGCTGACAAGCCAACCTGAAGAGCTGGGCTGAGAGGAGAGCGGGGTGCATTGAGGGGAATGCTGCCTGGCTTGTCTTGGCAGCATGGGGTGCCCCACGGTCAGTGGCAGGCTTAGAGAATAGCAACATTGACCTTCTTTTCTAGACATACATATGCTCAGGTGCCTTGACCCAAACCACTCCACCACCACTGCTAACCTCCCATCCCAGAAGGGAGTGGTTTAGCCTAGGCGGGCCCACTATTAATTAGGTGTATTTCCTTTCAGTCAACCCACTATGTTTTTTGGGATTATTTTGAATTAGAAAAGTGACGTCTGCTCAGCCTTTAGAAGATTCCAACAAAAAAGGCTGCCGTGGAGATCCAACAATAGTAGAGTGTACTTATCCTCAAAACAGTGCATCCAAACTGAGCAGAGAATCCTCATGTCCAAGCCAATGGCTGTGTTCGCCAAGAGCGGCTCAGCAAGAGTCCTGCTGTAAACATCAGAGGCTAGAAGACCCAACCTTCCTTGATTTCTGCACAGTCCCTTGATCACCAGAGAAAGAATGCTCTCAGCTGTGAACTATCCACAGCTATCCCCACCCACCCCCTCTCCCTGCATTCCAGGCAGTCAAACCACTGGCTACTCACATGCGAAGGGATCAGGTCCCAACACACAGCAGACATTGTTGTATCTTCAACAACAGACATTTGTAGACTGTCATCACAGAAAACGGCAGCAACAACAACAATAATCATATTTGTGAGGACTTAGTATATGGCAGGCCTGGTACACATAGCTCATTTCAATAGCAATAGACTCTTATGAGTGAGTTTCACTTTCTTCATTTTATAACTGGAGTAACTAAAGCTTGCAGAGGTTCAGGAACTTGCCCCAGGCCACAGAACCATGAGAAGCAAGGGGTGAAGCGTGACCTCCACATGCTTGCCATGAGTCCAACCACATAACTCGTGGACGAATTACTACTAATGATAAATTTCAACCTTGTTAACAGTCCACTAATCCACACTGACATTTAGCAGGGCTTCAGTTGAAAAGAAACATGAAGATGCTAGGGTCCCCCAGAAGCACCTCCTGTTTCTAAAAGCCAGATTTACTCTTCTCCCATTCCCCATCCTATTTCTTCCAAAAACAGCCAACCACATCCAAAATATATCCAAACTGTGTTCCAGGGATCTTACCTAATCTAAGACAATGGTGGTTAGAACACCATCTGGCTTCTGTGTTCCCTTTGTGGCCACAGCATGCTACTTTAGAATGGAGAAGAAGCTGCTGTTCCTAATAGGCCTGAGCATTTTGGGTCACTAACCCACCCAGAAATAAGACCTGCAAGTCCCGAGTCCTTGAACTGTTGCTCTCACTACATATAATAAACAATACTGCTTTGTTAAAGAGAGAGGCAGATGGCTAGACATACATGGAAAACAAGCAACACACCGGAGAAGTGAAAGATCCAAAGTAATCCGTAACAAACCAGCCCAGGGCTGCCTGTGTGAAAGAAACCTGTGAGCCCCCACCCATTATCTGGGCATGGCAGAACTGGCCCGCTCCCCTTACTTATCTCTTTCTGGGCCTACACAGTTTGCTACACCCACTGCATGTAGACAGCCTTATCAGAAAATAGCCACTTAACAAGTGTTTGCCTTTGAACAGAAGTAGATGTTGAGCCCACCAAATGTCAGTAACCAGGTGCAGGCTTCTTGGTGTATGTATTGTAAGTGCACACATGAAGCTCACCAATACGCCACGGGCACGGACCACAGGGCCAAGTGGCAGGTGTCTTTGGGAACTGCCCACCTACTCACAGGCTGTCAGTGTGAGCCCTTCAACTAAAATACCTGCCCCTCCCCGCCTCTCCATCAACCAGAAACTGAAGAGAACAAAAGTTGTTGCTCTGTGAATAATTCGCATTCATTCATTCCACAAATATTTTCTGAGCACTGTGCTGCGCTCTTAAAGTTTTACCAAAACTGTAGGATTCTGGACATGAAAAGATCGTGACCACTAGTCTTAGGAGGCAGCCGGATCACCCATCTTCCAGCCTTACGGATATATAACAGCCTTTAATGGCACGAATGTATCATTCTGGTAGGGACCAGAGCTTACCATCCATGTATCTAACATTGTGAAATGATCACCTGGACGATCAGCAATAGGGTTATCTGCTGCCTTCATTTTGGAGTCAAATTATTTTTCATTCTTTTTAAATTTTATCATTTCGATATGTATGTATTTTTAAGATTTTTTTTAAAGTAATCTCTACACCCAACACGGGACTTGAACTTACAGCACCAAGATCAAGAGGCATACATTCTGTGGACTGAGCCATCCAGGTGCCCCTCGTTTTGGTTTTTATCGTGTGCATGTTGTTAAATATACTTTGCAGTCAGGTATTTCGGGTCAATATTGATTTCTAAAAAAAATACACTCTGCATTTTATGTATGAAATAGGTAGACCATGGAGTTGCGATAACGTTTTTAATGGCTTCGCGGTTCTTAAAATATTGAAAACCACTGCTGTAAAGCAATGTCGCAACTTAAACAGCCTAAAGCACCTAGTGAAATAGGAGATGCTATGCTTCCGTATCACCTGCTGTGATCAGAATGAAAGCAGAGAACTGTTACTTGGACTTGTGGTAAGTAACTTGATTATAATGCATCAGGATGACTGGAATTCCCTTCTCCATACACAGAGAAGCCTGATCTCAGCAACAGAACAAAGCCTACATGGTAATTAAAAACCCTGTCCTAGAAGTGGAGTGGGGAATGGACCTCATTCTCCCTAAGCCTTTGGAAACATCAGAAAACACTGGGGGTGGGAGAGAAAGAGGGAGTTGTAAAGACCCTCAAAGCTGGGTGCATGAACAACAAAGGTCCCACGTATAAGGGTTAGCAGGCCTCCTACTCTGCAGAGCATGTTTGGCTAAAGGGGTCTAGATGACGCACAGCTGCAGAAAGCCTGTGCAGGTACAGGGGCGGGGGAGGTGTAGAGCCTATGCTCCTGCAAGGACAGCTGAGTGCACAGGTTATATTTGTAGCTGGATGAAAACACAAGGCAGATAAATGTACCCACCTGAGTTGTAGCAGCTGATTAATTCAATTAATATTTATTGAGCACCTGCAGGGCTCATGGCAACATACCATGGGGAAAGGAAGTATCCTTTGGGAAAAAAAACTCATGATCTTATAAAAATAAGAAAATGATGGGAGATGATATAACTCAGTATGCTCAGATACTGTGTGAACCATATACATGCATGGCTTGTTTCAGTTGGGTCTAAACATATCAGAAATGGCTTTTGTCTCACTGATCCTCCACATTCTTGAATGCTGGCAGCAAGAGGTCAACTCAATAATTAGATTCTAACCTCCTCCAGCATTTTGCTGATTAAGTGAAAGGGACATCAAGCACTCCAGCCACAGCCTCAGAGCAGAGGAACCGGTGTGTTTGGAGAAAGAAGCACTTGCCAAAAGCATGGATGTCTAAATCCAGGCTGGTCTGCCGGCAACCTGATAGCTACCAGGAACCAATCACCCATGAGTACAGCCTACATCCTGACATTACTTAACAGCCATAAAAGCCACTTGTCTATGTGTAGAATCACTTCAGAGTGTGATCTCCTTAGTTTTTCACAGACTTGTGGCCCGGAGCCGAACCAATTTTGAGACAGGCATCCAGTCCTCAAAGCCTCAGAAAAACAGAAATTCATGAGGAAACAGTGATCCAACAGGCCTGTGAAGAGAACCTAAGTTGGCTGCTGGTCGTCAGTCCTAAAGAACATCCTGGCCACATGAGGTATGTTCTGTCCACATGAAAGAAGATGGGCAAACCTATCTGCAGATAGCCCTCTTCCCAGTATAGGGTCTTGCTAACAGAACCCGAATGTGGGCATCTAAGGCAGACTTTTCCAAATTGTGTCCAGTGGGCATTCAGGAGCGGGTGAATGAGTAGGGAAAAGCCTATTCCTCTATCCTTCAGGTACCTTGCCAGGTCAGTTACAGCTCCTTCAAGCCATACTGGCTTTGAGTCAGAACATCAACTCAGAAGTGGAAATCAGGGATTGGGAGGAACCACCTAACTCTTCAGCCCAAACAGCAAGAAGAGAGTCTATGATGAAAGCATTTTTACTTCCATGAGATAACTGGTCAGCTGGTGGGAAATACTGACCTAGTCCCTTCTTTTTTAGGCCAGATTCTAAATAAACTACTTGAAACGCACCATAGAGTTCATGCCTAAGGGGCAGGCCCACCCTCTTTTGTTGTATCAACCAGCACGGACCAGTTCTTGAAAAGAACTGTACCTCGTTTTCCTTACTGCTACCCTCTCCATGCTGAGACAAAGGGAAGGACTCCATAGCGCCCTCACCCCTTCACTGGGTCCTCAGTGCCCGACCAGTGATCATACTCATCCTTTTCCTTCAAAGTGCTCTCATCCTTCTCATCTGTGTCCTCACATTTATACTGGTCAAGATATTTAATGCCACTCTTAAGCCATGGACGCTTCCGTGACACTTTTTGGTGATGTCTTCTGGGACTCACAGCATCTCATTTACATGTTTTAGGTTTTGCTTTCATTCTTTTACTTGCCATTCAAATCTTTTTATTTTTATTTATTTTTAAAAAATACTTCCTTTATTTGGCAGAGAGAGCGAGCGAATGTACACACACAAGCAAGGGGAGCAGCAGAGGGAGGGAGAAGCAGACTCCTTGCTCAGCAGGGAGCCCGATGTGGGGTTTGATCCCACAACCCTGAGATCAGGACCTGAACTGAAGGCAGACACTTAACTGACTGAGCCACCCAGGTGCCCCTCAAATCAAATCTTTAAAAAAATGACAAATACATGACGGTTCCTCCAATTTTACCTTCAATACAAAGGTAGAATTATTGGCACATACTTAAAGAAGTCCCTTTCACTCCTCTTGTGTTTTTTTCCCCCAAGGCATTTTTAAAGAGCAATTTAAGGTTTTTAATAAAAGTAAGAGGACGGCAGAGATTTCCCATATGCTCCCTGCCTCCACAAATGCATCCTCTTGTTTCTCAATACCACAATATAAAACCTTCACAGTCTTTTATTGTAGATTCCATTTTAAAATCACATTCATTTTCTTTGCTCTTATTAACACCTACTCCCAATTCCCCTCCTTTCTCCAGAACTAGAAGCTCCCAAATGAGACTCAGCCCTGCATAAAGAGCTGGCCAGATGTTCACAGAAGATGACCTCATTGTTGGTGATGTTTTCAATATTGTTACTATAGCACTTAGTTATGTTTAGTTCATGGCTTAAATAAGTAGTTAAGACTCTGGCACGATAAACTGTCTCTGATATTTAATTTCATCACTATTGTTTAATAAGCTAATTACTGTGCATATTATAGTTACTGAATTACAAAGCTACAAGACATCTCCACAGATTACCCAGTCCATCATCAACTCACCCACCAAGATGCACAGCGTCCAACAGCTTTGACTTTACTACTTTCTAACCTATGACCCATCAAAGCAGCTTTTGGTTTAACTATAGCTTACAGGAGAATTCCAACATTTTTGAAAATACATTTTGAAATTAAAAAAATGGAAAAATAAGAGCTAGTTGTTTAATAGCCACACAAGATGTTTGACTTATCATCTTCCTGTTAATCAAGAAAAATACAATTGATTTTTAATGAACACCTGCTATGTACCTGCACCAGGGTAGGTAGGCATTGTGGAAGATACAGTCTCTACTCTCACAGAGCTTCTAGTCTAATTTAAGAAACACAGCATGGATCACAAACCCTTCTGCAACAATTCTGAAATTCAAAAAGCTCTGAGTACATAAAGAGATTTGTAATTCATTTGATGGCACTACCCTGAGGTTAGGCTAATTTATAACCTTCACTTATCCCCTCCATGTAAATATCAGTTACGCTGCAAAAATAATAACACGTTTGATCATAGGATGCTGCCCCAAACACTGTGTAATGTTAGATCTAAAGGTTTCTGAATTCAAAACATATTTCCTAACGGTTTCAAATAATTTGACCATTAAATTATTGAAAACTCACATGAGAAAGGAAACAACACCTGAAAACTCACATGAGAAAGGAAACAACACAAGCCAGTTACTCCATCCACGGAATGAGGGATTAGGCAGTTACTCTTAGCTCTCAAGAGCTCTAAAAATCTACTCAGTAAGTGACAAGTGTCACAGCAATATTTAAATTAACTTAGTCCCTTGGAAAGAGATAGGGACAATCAATATAATTGGAAATTTGGGCCCCATTTTATTAAAACTTGGACACTTGGACTGAACTCAATCCAGACGCAGTAATATCTCTGCATCTCCTTTTGAAGAACAGAACTTTGCTTTTCACCTATTGAATGGAATCTTGCTCATTTCAAGTCATTCATCCGCCAGTGTCAGGGATTGCCATCTCAGTCGCTAAGATTAGGACCATCCCAAGCATGAAGTCAACATCAAGTACAGTGGGACCTTTGCTGTTTTCATTAGCCAAAACTCCCCTTTGTTGCCACTGTAATTAGGAGGCTTGCAAGAGGGGCTTTCTGATCAATAACCTCCTGCTCACCTTCAGCACTAACTAGAAGTCTGAGTTCCAGTGTGGACTTGTGGTGAGGTGATTTGCAAAGCTCTGGTCGAGAGTACAAACTGAGCGCACGCCTTGAGGGCTCTACTACTCAAAGACAAAGTTTAACATAACCTGGGCTCTCTTGGAGCACTCACTCTGCACACAGCAGAGCCTGAAGCTACGTTATGACACTAGACCAGGAGACATCAAATGATAGCTGCTAGCCTGTTTTTGTACACTCAGTCTGTTAGCTAAGAGTAGATTCTACATTTTTAAAGGATTGTAAAACAAATAAGAATGTGACCCACGAAATAAAAAATATTTACAGAAAAAATGTGCTGACCCCTGCTTTCTCTCCCATGAAGAGGCCTGGGAGAAGGATTTAATGTCTGAATGCCCACTAAGTGTCCCATACCACAAGTCACTGCATAGGGCAGCAGGGAAAGGCCTCCTCAGACCCTGTCCACACACACCTCTGAATGACATTTTTTAGAATCCCACCTTGGAGCTCTCCAGCAGGATTTCGGAACAAATTGATTCAATCTCAGATTTCTATTTTTTTTTTTTTTTTAGATTGTATTTATTTGAGAGAGAGAGCGAGCGCGCAGCACAAGCAGGGGGAGGGGCAGGCAGAGGGAGAAGCAGACTTCCTGCTGAGCAGGGAACCCAATGTGGGGCTTGATCCCAGGACCCTGAGATCATGGCCTGAGCCAAGGGCAAACGTTTAACTGACTGAGCCACCCAGGTGCCCCAAACCTCAGATTTATTTTCAAAACAACCTGCTTTTTCTTACAGTACCATCCCCCATCACACCAATATAGACAGGATTTGGACAAACATCTCCAGGCTTCCGGTCCCTTACCCAGGGCCTACCCACAAACTAGCTGCATTCAGAGCCTAGGCCTGAGCCATCATCATAGCCTGTGCCAAGGTGCTGGCATCCCCTCCCCTAAGGTTCTGATTGTTGGGAGAAGCCAGACAGGTGGAACACCAGCACTTTGTATTTTCTTCTCATTCTTTAGGCTACCAGCCTATGCAAAAATGTAAGTAAATAAAGGTTGGTTGGTTTTTTTTTCCCCCCATGGTGCTCCCAGTCTTTCCTTTTCTTCAATGGCCTCCTTTCCCAAGGATGCCATTCTCCTTTCCGCTCCCTCCCCACCTCTCCTGTCCTCCTGTCACACTCTGTTCTGAGGGACTAATGATAGTCAGAGTGTAATGTGCTTCCATCCTCACTCATCAACATGGTGGAGAACCAGATGATTAAATGTGGTCCTTGAGACACTGGAGATAGAAGAAATACTAAACACGGGACTCAGCTGGCCCTGATCTGGTCATCTTTCTGCCATACTCTTCATGAACCTGACACACTGCCCTGGTAATAACCTACTTCCCATAAAAATGTCCAGAGACACCCTCTGCTTGCCCTGCTGACCACTTTTGGAATTTTTTTCCCCACTCCAAGTACAGAGAACCTACCAGCCTAGCAAGCAACACAAAGAATTAGATATAAAGTTTTAAAAAGTCCTTGTACATCATCTTACTAGTGGAAAGGCTATGCAGTGACAGGATTAAGAGCCAGGACTCTGGAGCAGACTGCTGAGGTTCAAGTCCCAGCTCTGCCACTGATGAGCTGTGCAACCTTGGGCCTTAGTTTCTTCATCTATAAAGTGAGGATACTAACATTACCAAATTTACAGTGTGGTTGTGAAGATTTATATATGTGAAGCTTCATGTATGTAGAATATCTAGAACAATGCTTAGCATTTAGAGGGAGCACAGGAAACATGTATTAATATCAGTAGTAGTAGTAGTACAAGTTTGTCCCTCAATCCCATTGTTTTGAGCTCATTTACTCTTTTTCTCAAAAAGTATGATATGTGTGGGGCAGCTGGGTGGCTCAGGCAGTTAAGTACCTGACTGTTGATCTCAGCTCAGGTCTTGATCTCAGGATTGTGAGTTCAAGCCCCATGTTGGGTGCCATGATGGGAATGTAGCCTACTTTAAAAAAAAAAAAAAAAAGGAGCGTGATATATGCCAGGGACTTTGCTAGGCATGGGGGTTACAAAGATGATTAAACCTTGTCCCTGTCCTCAGGAGCTGACAGTCATAAAAATAAGCTAGGTCCTAATGTGGAGAGAGGAAAAATACCCAGGGCCTTCCAGGAGCACAACAGAGCACACCTTGGCCTTCTGCCAAGGTGAACAGCTAGGAATTAGAGTTGAACTTATAGGAAAAACAAGAGTTTTCCAAGTATATCTGAGGGAGATAGAGAAGAGGTAGGCTTGGCAAGCAGGGGCATATAAGGTAAGTGTAGAGTATACACAAGGCATGAAGGGAAGGAGGGAAGGAATGGCCTGTTCATGGGAACCTGCCAGGAGCAGATAAGTGCTGGGAGACAGAAAAGGGCCACATCCCAGTCAGTCTTTATGTGCTGTGCTGAGGAAGCTGGGTGGTAGGGAGTCAGTAAAGGGTTCTAAATGGACAGAGTGGCTGGATTTGCCTTCTAGGAAGCTCCCTTTGGCAGGCGTATGAAGGAATCAATTTAAAGGGGGAAGGAACACAATTACAAGCACAAAAAATGATCAAGATGGAACTACAGTAGTTGAGACAAGAGAAGATACGGGAATGAACTAGGGTTTTGGTAGTCAAGATGGAGAAGAGTGATCAGGTTATAAAACTATTTAAGATTTGGTGAGCCAATATGATCTCCCTGATATGAGGAAGTTGAGAGGCAACATGGGAGGGGGTTGGGGGGGGTAGGAAAATAATAAATGAAACAAGATGGGATCGGGAGGGAGACAAACCATAAGAGACTCTTAATCCCACACAAAAAACTGAGGGTTGCCAGGGGGGAGGGGGGTAGGGTTGGGTTGGGTGGTTGGGTTATGGACACTGGGGAAGGTATGTGCTATGGTGAGTGCTGTGAAGTATGTAAACCTGGCGATTCACAGACCTATACCCCTGGGGCTAATAATACATTATATGTTAATAAAAAATTAAAAAAAAAAGATTTGGTAGGCCAGTGGGAATGGCAAGTTAGAGGAAGGAAAGTATCCAGAATGACTTCTCCATGTTGGGCAATGGTGGATGGTGGTTCTATCAACCAGGGTAGCAATTACAAGAGAAGGAGGTTTAGGGGAAGGAATGATGACTTCATCATTATATCATTATATCACAGATAACATTATGGTTATCTGTGATAACCATAATGTTATAAGTTGGGTATGCATTCATGAAGCAAAGCAGAAAGGCTCTCTGCTCTCATTGTGCTTTCAACTAGTGGGGAACACAAAATAGTCCATGAATTATTACAAAATAATTTATAATTTATAAATTGCAAAGTGCTGAAGAGGAGAAGTATGTATATTAAACAAAGATTAACAGAGGTTTCACCTAGTCTGTGGGATATGGGAAGGCTCTGAGACAAAATGACTTTTAAATTGTTACCTATGGGACAAATATGACTTGGGCAATGAATGGGGAAGAGCATGTGAAGGACAGCAGGAGGAGTCTCAGACATCCTGTGGGATATCCAGGTGGAAACGTGTGGTTTGAGGGTAGGTATCCAAGTCCTGGGGAAATAGTCTAGGGATATTTAAAGTCATCAGGAATAAATAGGTGGCAGCAAAAATGCCAAAAGAAGGCAAGACTGTTCCAAAAGGGGCTGGATGAGGCGGAGGACGGACCCTCAGCAACCCCTTCCTTGGGGTATGCTAAGAGAAAGGAGCCAACAAAGCCAAGTCAGGAGATAACCACATCTGGAACGCTCAGGAGAGAACATTTCCAGAAGCAGGGAGTGAACAACAGCCTCTAAAACTCCATAGCGCTTTAGTTATTCACAGGTGGTGACAACAGTAAGAACAGTTTCCATCAAGTCATGGCTGCACAAGTCCAGCTGAAGTGGGGAATTGAATAAATGAGGGCAAAATAATGTGCAGCACATTCCTTTGACTATTTGATGGGACTTCGACAGTAGGTAGACAGAGATGCAGGGCCAAAGAGTTTTGCCTAATGGGAGAAACCTAGGTTTCTCTTTAGGCTCCAGGAAAACAGCAAGAGAGAGAGAGAAGGATTGAAGGCTCAAAAGAGCTTGGGATCTCTCACACAGTGGGAATTTAACAGAATTTAAGACTTACCATTGGGCAAAAACATTCAATAGCTTTCTAGAGCCTTGACTGGATATGGCTCTGTCTCCCTCTCCCAGAGGGTACAACACTGGACTCCCTAGACCAGTTACACTTCAGTTGGTCCTATAGAATTTCCTGTAGTTTGACCAGGCCCAGAAAGTCACATGAGTGGGAAGAAACCTCAAATTCCCATCCCATTCTCCTGGATGCTGGGAGACTCACTCCCTCCTCCAGGCCAAGGCCTTGCCCATCATTAAGGGGAAAACTCAGAAACTCAGTATTATTTCCTGGTGAATGAAATAGCACTACCTCAGCCCAGAAAATTTCCTATGAATGAGTTCTCTGTGAACAGATAGAGGTTGGCAGAGAAGGGCTGCTGATGTCCCTCAGATGGGCCTGGCTCCGTGATCATCCCTTTTAGGAAGTGGCGCCTGACTGCAATCATCCTTGGGGCCCTTGCCCTTAATTTGTGGCAACTTACCAGAAAGCAGGTGCCCCTTGCAACCACTCTGTGGCCAAATGACAGCAGGGGTGCCTGGAACCAGGAGGCTCTGTAGAAGACAAGGGCTGCCCGGATGTTCCACTAGACAAGCAAAGGGCTTCCCAACCAGCAGAACACTTTGAGCAGCAATGAATAGATCCCGAAATCATTAGCAGCTTGGAAAAAGCTAGAAAAGAGGGAAAGAATGTGTGTCTGTGTGTGGCACATACATGTGTGAGAGAGAGAGACAGACAGCGAGGTGCCTATTAGAAGAAAAGTCTGGGCAGTTCAGTAGGGGTGACCTAACATAGAGACCCTGGCCTAACACCAAAGAGGATCTTACTCTAAACACTATTCTTTATGAAATATGAAAATAACATTCCAAAAATTTATTCTTCATGTCTGGAGGAGATGAGAAAGGAGAGATTATATTAGATAAAATATTTCCATCACAAGACATCGTCATGCCTTGTATTCTAACGTGACATAATTGGCTAAAGAGAAATATGAGCTCTTAGTAAGTGGCCTCCAACTTGGATTTTCCACACAATTCCTCTTAAAGCCACTGGGACCACAACAACCCCCGACCACACATACACAACAGGGTAAGAAACCAGGGGACTGCAGTAAGTGCACCCCAGTGGGGAAGGGTGAGACTTGGGAGCTCATTCTCTACCCTGGGACCCACCGCCTCAGAGGGAACTGCTTGAGCCCTACCCCTTCCTGTTTCCTCCCAGCGACACTGCCCTACAGGGCTAGAGCAGGACCCTGGGAGGACACCCGCTCAGGACCACTGAGATGCTTGAAGGGCTGAGGCGCTGAGCAGAGCTGCAGAAGCACTGGCTGAAGCCCAGGCTCCGGCCCAAGGAGTGCGGCCTGGCAGATGGCAAGACCCACTCAGCCCAGCTGGCTTCGGAGCCACCTTGCCCAGTCCAGGGGAGGGAAGAAAAGGAAGCCATGTGCTAATGCTGGGGTCTGTAGATGCCACCAGTATAAGCAGAAAAAACGCAGTAAAGCCCGGGAGGCTGTCTCTCCAGGCATCCTTCTTCTGGAGGAGACAGGCCTGCTGTGGTTTTATACAGCAGCTTCCCTGATGAGAGATGAGCTTCCTGACGCTCATGTTACAAGGTTGGGCCAAGAGCCCTTCCTGAACCCCCTCTCCTGGGCTCTCCACAGTCTGCCACCAGAGAGGGAAGATCCGGTGGGAGGGGGGCAGAGTCACCGCCAAGTTCTTTCCTTCAGCACCAGACCATCCAACTTTCTGGACCCTGCTGACCGGCTTCTGAGCCATCTGCCAAGCAGGCTCAGCAGGACACCCCTCAGGAGGCTTAGCCATGCTCAGCAAGGGAGCAAGATCACCAGGTCTGGAAGGGAAATTTTAGTCCTGCTAATAACTGGACGCTCTGGGCAAGTCATTTCTCTTACTCACAAAGCCTTCTTCAATTTGGAAAGAAAGATCATACTACCCAACCTTCCCCAAAAAGATTAGAAGGAGAAAACTCTGCTTTTGGTGTTTCTAATTCCTCCATCCAGGTGGTAGAAGGTTTCCAGGGTTTATTCCCATTCAAAACATCTTCAAAGAGAGGGCTCTGCCTAAAGGGGAGGAGTCCTCCAGAATACGTTACCTTGTGGGCACGGAGGAGGGAAACTTGGCCCCAAGTATGGGAGAGCCACTGCTGAGAGGCCACAAGGCAGAAGAGATGAAAAGCAAGTGGTAGCAGTCGCTGATATGCTGTGGGATCTTGGACAAGTTCACCACTTCTGTGTGCGGGGAACAAAGTTCTTAGTTTTCTTTTGGGACTCCAAGAAAATTTGAGTCCATGTTCTAATTTCCTTATCATTTGTCCATACGGCCCAGTGTATCACCTTGAGGGATTAGCATCAGAAACCAGTAAACAAAGGCTAGACTCCAAACAAGTAACTCCAGGATACTGAGTATGAACCCGAAAGATGCAGCATGTCTTCTGTAGGCAACCGGAGTACACAAGATTTCATAGTGAGGGAACCAGAAAACCACCACCATTACAATCTATGACAAACTCTCAAATGAACGGAGAAAAGTCTTTGCTTAGAAACCCTTTGCTGGACATTTGTGGCAACGATCAAACTACAAAGAGTTTCCCCCAACTTAGTTGCTAGACCTCAGAGAAAAAAAGAATCCAGATCCTGAGAGCCATTTGGTATAAATGAAAATGGCTCTTCTCTGGAAAACATAGATTATTTCTAGCACAAGAGACTTCAAGGAGACATCTAAAGTTTTGTCCCAAGTTTTTGTTTTATTATTTTACTTGCTATTGCCAAGAATAAGAAACATTAATTGGCAAAAACATTATGTTCAAAGTTTTACATTATTATAGGATTCCTAACAGGATATTTGATGCATTGATTCTTTGATCCCTTATAACATATGAGAGTAGCTAAAAACAAACAAGTTAGCTAAAGAGAAACCAAGCTATTACAACAATAGTAGCTCTCATTTTTGGTCATCTACCATGTGCCAGATGTGTGACATGCACTTTTGTCCAGTCCATGGCACAATCCTATCTGCAAGGTGGATATCACTATCCTGCATCTTACTGATGAAGAAAATGAAGATCTGAAAGATGAAATTGTCTCCTGAGGCCACACAGCTAGTAAGTGTTGGAACCTGAGTTCGAAGCCAGGTCTGGCTGTAGCCAAAGCAGGGGTCTCTCTGTCATACCACAGGGCAGGAGTTTCCACTAGAAATGAAGTCTCTTGGCAATGAATGGAAATGTACTATTCACAGGGCAGTGAACAGAGGGTGAGGATAAGTACCAGGTAACATAAGGCAAAGGGGCAGCTGTGTTAAGCTTGATTTATATTTAAATCCTTTAAAGGGTAGGGTAAATAATTTGGGGAAGCAGATTTAATATATTTTGCAGATGAGACTACAGGGGACACCAGCAGACATTAACAAGGGCACCATCTAGAGAAACTGGAAACTTGAGCAGGGGATAAAATGAGATCAAAGTCAGGAACAGTGGGAGGCCCTGCTGGGGGAGGGGAAGGCTTGCAGAGCCAGAATAGTCACAGTTGCCTGGAAGTGAGAATTAGAGGGGAAGCTGCAATTGGACACCAAGTTAGCAAGAGGAAGGAAGGAAGAAAGGAAAAGGCAGAAAGCAAAACAAAATGGTAGTGTAATTTGGTCTAAGTATGCTTCATAACAAAAAGTTGGTGCCTGGGTGCTTCTTGGGAGAAGGCACAGGGGACTTCCCTGGGCTAGAGGAGAGGTCTTTCCCCATCCTGTCAGGAGAGAATGGAGGGAGTCATGGAGATCAGCTTTCCATTTCCCAACAAACTTGGCCTCATTTTACAAGCTCCCTTAGCTTGAACTCACCATCTACCCTAGCAGTTTAAAAATGGCTCCATATTATTGGGTAGAGCAAAGATACACACACACACACACACACAATCTAATTTGGCATCACTTAAATATTGCTTAAATGAAGTATGATTCTTCCACACACTGGAACAATTTTGAATGAGGAAAATCTATAAGTGGGTATATGTGGAAAGATGACCTTGTGTATTGATGAGTAAAACAATATAAGCTATTAAATAGTATTCATAGCATAAATCTTTTTCTGAATAAAGAGCAATCAATGTTTTATTAATATATGTATTTTTTTAAAGCTGAAAGACTATGCATTGAATTGTAATGAATGATTAGGGAATAATGAAGGGAGGTGATGAAGAACTTTCACTTTCTATAGTCTGTATTTCTGCACAATTTTATATTAGTAAAGCTTTGTATTACATTTGTAAATAGTAAGGAAAAAGAAAAATTTAAGTGTCCCTGAAAGAACTGTGCGTCTCCAACTTCACCTCAATGACAAAAGATACAATTGACAAAAACATAAGTCACATACTTCCTGCTTATTAGAATACTTCATACTGCTAGAATCTAAGATAATTTATAACTATGGCCTGATCCTTGGGTTTCTACCATTCCCAAAAATGGAGTTTGGGATGACAGGAGCTAGACTTCCTAGCAAAGAGCCCTCTCCTTCACTGGGCATGAAGGAAGTCTCCCAATGACACAAACCAAGCAAAGAAACTGCATTCACACCCAGAGAGCTTTCAGGAAACAAGATCCTCTCTTATCACCATCAACAAGGAGACTCATCTTTCACCAACTCATTGAATGAGCCCCTTTGTTTCCCCTAAAGGATCATCATATATTCTTTCCATGATTCTACCCAAGTGCCCCAGAATTGGGCACTGAGAGGCCAAGGAGGAGCCCTAATACAAACTTACTTGTCCACATTTTTAAGAGAAACAGGACCTGAGGTGCCAGGGCACGGAGAAAAAGGGGAGGAGCATGCCAGTGGCCACACAAGTGTGAAGGCAAGAATGTTTGCTTTATAACTGCTTCCAGACTTACCTGTGTGTCACACACCTCTGCTGTCCCATTACAAAGGAAAAGAGAAAGGATGGAGCCTGCCTCAGGAGGCTGCAGGACGGTGTGGTAAGTCGGCCAGCGTCTTGACAAATACGCACTGAAGCATCACCATCCCTGCAGGCGCGATTCAAGGTGCAGAGAACAGTTAACATAAAATCCCTGTCCTTGAGGAGCGCAAAGTCACCTTGAGACCCACAGAGATGCGGGATACCACCGTGCCACCTGTATCACCTATTTCAGGGTCTGAAAGCAGTAGGCTGTGACAGCCGTGGATGCAGGGCACAGGCATGACCACACTGATTGGCCCTCCTGCCACCTGATGCTTTCCAGCCTCCCAGAGACTTCCATCAACCACCAGTCCTCTCTTACCCCTTGTTGCCCGTGCATGCCAACTTCCTTTCCAAGGGCTCCGCACGTGCTCGGCCCAAAAACCCGGCCCTCCATCCCATAAAACTTCTCTTGACCTGTCTCAAACCATCCTTTCCCATCAAATTCTCAGACAAGCACTGCACTCACTGCTTTCTCCTCACCAGGGCTTCACTCTAGTTCCTGATAGTTGAGTTCGAGCCTCCACTAAAATTGCTTTCTGGAGGGTCACTTGAGCGTCTCATACAGCTAACAGCCTCCTCTGATCTTGCCCTTCATCCTTCTCCCACATTAGATGCTAGTAACCATCCCTTCCTTGGAGCTGGATTCCCATGGCTTTGGATTCTTTGGGTTTTTCACCCATGGTATGTTGTTACATCACAATAATTCTATAGATCCTCTACCTCCAACCATACCCTAAACATAGGATTTTCCCAAAGTTAAAGTTTGTTCTCTTCCCTCATGCCATCCTCTCTCCTTTCTCTGTGGACAGAGGCTGTCAGATCAACACCCCCAGGCCCAGGCCCTCCTGGGCTCCACATCTGCTACGGTAGCTCCACTGAAACATGCCACTGACCTGGTTAATACTGAACTCTTTCTTTGTACCCCTTCCCCACCCTCAGAGTTGCTCCTTCTTTTAAGACTTAAATCTCAGTAAATTAGCAACACCTACCTCCCCGATACCTGAGCTGGAAGACTGTAAGTCATATTCAGCAGCTCTCTTCCCCTCACTTCAGTGCCACTAGGCAAAATGCACCTATAAGTGAATTTTAAGAACCTTCAAAATGCTTTAAGACTTGAAAAAAGTGCCAATTTAGACTATAAAATCAAAATTAAGAATAATTCCAAATCCCTTCAAATACTTTTGACGGCAAAAACATTATATTTCACATGAGACATTGATAATTATAAATGTTTGGTCCTTTATGTGTTAGGGTGCATGAAAAATGACAATGGGTCAGTCCTACCTCAGACAGAAAGTCCAGATACTTTGAATTCTCTGAATTGCTTGGATTAACCTCCTCTCTTCCATTCCCACTGCCCTGGTGTAGCTCTTCTTCTTTTTTTAAGATTTTTATTTATTTATTTAAATTTATTTATTTGTCAGAGAGAAAGGGAGAGAGAGAGAGAGCACAGGCAGACAGAGTGGCAGGCAGAGACAGAGGGAGAAGCAGGCTCCCTGCCGAGCAAGGAGCCCGATGTGGGACTCGATCCCAGGACGCTGGGATCATGGCCTGAGCCAAAGGCAGCCGCTTAACCAACTGAGCCACCCAGGCGTCCCTGGTGTAGCTCTTCTTGAGCCTTTCATTGTATTTTGGCAGGATATCCTAAAACACACCTGACAGCACACGATTCTGCTATTCAAAAATTTTGATAGTGCCCCCAGGACCTGACATGTAAATTCTAAGCTCTTTCTGTGGCATTCAAGGCCTGCTACAACCTACCTCCAACATACCTCTTGGTCCCCTCCACCACTACATACTCTCACCCACCCGCTGCTGCAGCCAAACCAGACTCCTATCCCACATGCCCCTATTTGCCCCCTGGAATGCCCTCTCCCCCACTGGCCAGTGAAAAATATTCTTGTCTCAAGGATCAGTTCAGATGGCTAATCCACCATGAAGCTTGCCTTCCCAGGATCCCTGGCCAAAACCAGTCTGAGCTTCCCAGAGACCCTGAAGCAGTCTGCAGCCCCATGAGGCATGTGCCTTGCTCTATCTTACGCTAGCTCAGTCTTGTGTATCTGTCCTCACTGCGGAACCATCAGCCTCTCAAGAGCAGATAGCGGTGTTGTAGCCAGTCTCCTCTGTACTTGCCACACAGCCTAGCACATAACAGACAACAGTGCCTCCCAGAGAGCAGCCATCTTTTGTCCTCTCTCCCCACACCACTGTTTCTGCTCCACCACCACTTGGCCCTGCATCACCGCTCTGTATGAAGTGGACACTTAGCCAAGTCTAAACCAACAACATTTGGAAGCTGTGAGAAACCCTGAGCTTCAAACCCACCATAACCACTCTTCCACGTGTCCTAGATTTCAGACAGCAAGAAAAAGACTTTGGGGTCAAGTGGCTTCAGATCTGAAGTCTGGCACTTACTTGACCATGTGACCTTAAGCAAAGGCAGCTTAACTAGCCTCAAACTCCTCACTGGTAAAATGGGAATCACATCTAACTCAGTGGACTGCTGGGAGAATGAAATGAGTTAAGGCCTTTGAAGTCCCCAACATGGCAACGAGGATATGGCAGGTGGGGCCTGTAAGTAGCAGCAGGAACCAGAAGCGGACTCTCAGACTCTACAAACCATGTGACCTTGTCAGAAGTATTCTCCTTCTTGGATATTCACATAAAACAGAGATTCCTACATCAACATCACGAACTCAGGACTCAAACTTCATGGTGCTGCTTATACATCTTAAAATCATCATGGAAAAATAACAGCGTAAGATACTACACAGCTGTTAAAAATGAAAAAGATCAATCTCTACGTCCTGATGTAGAAAGACACCCTCCGTGTTTCATTATTAAGTGAAAAGGGCAAGTTGCAGTACAATAGGAAATATAAGCTACTGTAACACACACACACACACGTATGCATGTGGATATGTTACACATACACATGTATATCCACACGCATATACATACAACTACACACTTACGTACCTATATCTATGTGTGTATGTTTTTGTATGTGCCTAGAGACTCTCTAGAAAGATATATGAGAAACTGTTAACAGTGGTTACATACAGTAATGGGTCTAGAAAAGTCATTTACACTCTTCTGTACTGTTTGAGTAATTTTTACCATGAGTATGGGTTCATGTTAAAATTATTTAAAACCAGTTTTTAAAATCTGCTGGAGGGGACACCTGGGTGGCTCAGTCAGTTAAGTGGCTGCCTTCGGCTCAGGTCATGATCCCAGGGTCCTGGGATCTAGCCCCGCATCAGGCTCCCTGCTCCGTTGGGAGCCTGCTTCTCTCTACCTCTGCCTGCTACTTTGCCTGCTAGGGTTGTCTCTCTCTCTTTGACAAATAAATAGATAAAATCTTTAAAATAAAATCTGCTGGAGAAGGAGGAGGAGGGGATAGGCAGGGAGGGAGGAAGGACTGGGCCATGGACCGAGAGACCTGGCTCTCGTTATAGTCCCACGTTGACTAATTTCGCGACCTCAGGCAAATCATCTCCCCTCTGCAGATCTCCCTTATTGGTAGAACAGGAGTGTTTAATCAGGCACTCTTTGGAGAGGATCTCTACGTTATTAGATGTTGTCTTCAAGGTCCTCTGAATACATTTTATCCATAGAACATCTCTCTCTGAGGTGTTTTGACGCTTTAAGCATCAGGTTTTAACAAAGGAAAATACATATTTTGCTTTGACCTCCTTCACATTCCAATGAGAAAGCATTCCCACTATTTTACAGGCAGAGAAACCAAGTATAGACTATAATGAGCATTTGCCGGCCAAAGCCACTGCTCACTAGACTCTGCTGTTTGCAAAGAATTATGATGCCAGGAGTTTTATAGTTCCCAGTTCATTCGTGCCTCTTCTGCAGAGCCGAGTGCGCACAAGGCTTATGCAAAACAAGCAGAAGGCACTCTGCTGATGGAAACAGGGTGAGATGTAAAGTGACTTCCTCTGGGTCAGAGCATAAACAAAGCTCACTCCCAGCACACTTAGGAAGTAAGTATTGAACCCCTGGGATGGACCCCACACCCCTCCCCCACCTGGACCGGCAGCTTCACCTTGAAGATGCATTTCACTGCAGTCATTTTCTGGGTCAGAAGCAGGGAGAGAAGTTAAACCGAGGCTGCTGATGGAGTTGCTACATTGAGGGCACCGTACTGAGTTACCTGCTCTGCCACGCACCCACCCAGCTCATCTAGCAACCTGCCTAGCGAGTATTTTTCCAGTCTCCTGGGCAAAGTGACTTCACACAGCTTTGAATGCAAACAACCTCATTTGTCCTCACAAGTATGGGTCTCTGTCTTGCAGAGGGCACGGACTTCCTCCTCCCAGGGAGCTCATTTTGGTTCTGCCATAGACTCTCACTCTCTGTGCCTGTAAACACCTTCCATTCTTCTGATAACTTCACACTGTGAGGGACCCTCCTACCTGATGTCTGGGCAACAAGATTTCTCAAGGGCTGCAGAAAGCACATACAGAATGCACACAGCACCTTGCAGAGACAGGCAGAGCCTGACCCACCAATCCTACAGGCAGTAGCCTAGATTTCGAATGTGCAAAACCAAGACCAGAGCATTGAGAAAATAGTACAAAGTAAACCATCCCCCAAAATGAAAAGGATGGTTCATTCAAAAAGTGTAAAGCAGGGCTACTAACCAGTGGTTGGCCTGCTGGTAATTTTTGCTATGGCACCTAGTAATCCATGATATGGGATAATGATCACCAGCATCTGTGCCATCCTAGAGCTTCTAGAAGCTACTACTAGTTGACCCCACTCTGTCACTGCTGGGTCAAGTTTGCTGACTATTGTCTGCTTACTACTGGCTTCACTGTGCCCCTTAGAACTCACTAGGGCCTTCACTTGTCTTGGCTGAGTCCCTTCCTTTGTCTCTCTACCTTCAGGTCCCCCCGCCCAAGGCCTAATTTGTCCTTTGCCCTTCCTTATCCTGGATAAATCTTCCTAAGACCTTTTGAGGGCCTTCTATTCATCACTTCACCTCAGACCCACCTAAAATTTTACTAAAGCCTAGCAGCTGCACTCACTGCCTTTGGAAATAAAAACCCACCTCCTATCAATTGCTGGGCACAGAACACAGTAGAAGAGAGCAGTTGTATTGTAGTGGGAGTGTGTCCATGACAGAGAGTTTTGTTAAAAGAAACAAAAATGCTCTCAAAGGCCTGAGCAAGCAGTATTCTGGTGAGTCTGGCAATTGGTGAAACTCACTTTTTGTCCGGGTAAGGCAAAAATGAGGGCAGAACAAACCAACTAATAGCGCTGTAATATTTTACAAGGTAGTTTCTACTCTGATGTACCTTAATGACAACAAACAAAGTTACATGCACCCAGAAAAAAAAAAAACAACAACTCTATATGGGAACTTTTAGTCTTTTTTCTGAAATGTTTTTCTTAACTCTTCACCACTATAAAACAAAACTTGTATATATCAGTCTGAAACACCCACTCTAAGAGCCTTTCATAACTGCATTCTGAGGGTCAGCCTCAAACATTCACTGAAAAATGAGGTGGGAGTGACTGTATTCTGGAAGAATAACTAAATTTTTCTAGCAATAGACATATTCTGATGATGTAAGTTAAAAATCAGCTGTTACTTTTGTGTCCAATAAATGGAAAGTAACTGGAGAATACAGAGGTGGGAAGACAGCCTCCACCCAGGTCTAAAACGTTCCTCTTCACTCCTTACCCCTATGCCATCACTACTGAGTGTCTTCCATTAACCCTTCTCCATAACCTGCTATATAGATCACCATTTTGGGGACTGTTTTCAGCGCCAAACATTCCTGAAACTTGTCCTGTCACTCAATTCAATCCACGTTTCTTGAGAAACACACATGAACCAGAGGCTATTAGGCACCAGTGTTCACACAGACACCAGACAAATGTTCCTTCTTCAAGGAACCCATAATCTAGAGGAGAGTCAGACCCATACATGACCAGTCTATGATGTGAAAAGGGATAGCTTGAGGGCTTACAGGAGAGAGTGGGTTTCTTCTTGCATTAGGGAACAAAGGGAAGCATCAGAGTTTTATTTGAGATACATGTGTGAGAATTCACAGCTACGGAAAAGGAGAAAGACACTGCAGGCCTAGAACACAGAGAAGCAAAGTCATGGACGTGAAAACACACCCTGAGCTGACACAGTCACAAGCATCCGATGTAAAGTAAATACAAAGGGAATGAAGCCAGGAGGGATGTTGGAACAGACTGCCTGCCTGTTTAAACTTTATTTTGGGGCCATGGGGAACCACTGAGGGTTTTAAAGCAGTGGAATGACTCACATTCATGTTTTTAAAAGTAATTCTGAGACCAGGGTGAGATCAGGGTGTACGATGGGATAGAAAAAGAGAGACTAAAGGCCAATTATTCAAACATGCGACAGTGGAAATTGAAAGAAACTAGTCTGAAAGTTTTGGAAGAAAAACGAACATGCAGTCAACTAGATGCAGAAGTGTAAAAAGAAGAAAACACAAAATACTTCCTGGGGTTCGTACCTGGGATGATGGCAACAAAAGGAACCCAGCTATGAAAACAGGTAGAAGAGCAGGTTTGAGGGTGAAGGAGGGAGCGGAAGGGTCCTATTGCTACATAAGAAGTTTGAGACATCTTGTTACAACCAAATGAAGACAGCTAGCCAACTGCTACAAAGTAGATCTGGAGCTGAAGGGGGAGACTGGGGCTAGAGATGAGGATTCAGTCTCACTAGCAATCCCAACAATGAAAAGCTGGTAGAGAAGAAGGAACCAAAAAGAAAGAAAAGAGAAGGCATGAAAGAAAGAGAAGGCAAACCAGTCTGAAGTATATCCAAACTGGGAGGAGAAAAAGGAGAGCCTTAATCCCAGGAGCCAAGGGAGGGCTTACTTTCTAAGCAAGAGTGGTTAACAAAGTCAAATACTGGAGAGAACTTGGGACCTGGGTCTGGAAGGAGGCTACCTCATTTGACAGTATCAGATCTCTTTAGAGCAATTTTAGCAGAGCTATGGAGAGCTGCCTGATGACAGTCGGTATAATGTACAGTACTAATCAGCATCTTCATCCTCAGATAACAAAGAATTATGTCTGAAATAGGACTCAGATATTAATTATTAAAAGCTAATAAGGGGATTCAAGCCTATTAGGTTAAATTGTTACAAATATAAAGCAATATATAGAGGTAAACAACTAATCACCTCTTTAACTTTAGACCATTAAAGATGCAAGATAAAAGAAAAAAAAGAAACTCCTGGAATTAAGACTCATGGAATATTGACCTCCTCCCAAATATGGTGGGTACAGCGATTCTAAGCAAGCACTCTAGAATAAATACATCAGGATTCAAGTCCAGTTTTGATCTTCTCAGTGTATAATTATGGGTAAATAAACTTCTTTAAACCTGATATATTTCATCTGTTAAATTAGGATAACAACAGGGGCTCCTGGGTGGCTCAGTGGGTTAAGCCTCTGCTTTCGGCTCAGGTCATGATCCCAGCGTCCTGGGATCAAGCCCGGGTTGGGCTCCTTGCTCAGTGGGAAACCTGCTTCTCTCTCTCCCACTCTCCCTGCTTGTACTCCCTCCCTCACTGTCTCTCTCTCTCTCAGTCAAATAAATAAATAAAATTTTTAATTAAAAAAATTAGGATAACAACAGAAATGACAAATACATATAAAAGTTCTCAGCATATCTATTAGAGACTTATAAATGTTGACTTATTATTATAACTCATTATAATATTTATTTCCATGGTATATCTCAATTATATATAATTCAAACATTATATATATATATATATTTTTTAAGATTTTATTTATTTGACAGAGAGACACAACAAGAGAGGGAATACAAGCAGGGGGAGTGGGAGAGGGAGAAGCAGGCCTCCTGCCAAACGAGCAGAGAGCCTGATATGGGGCTCGATCCCAGGACGCTGGGATCATGACCTGAGCCGAAGGCAGAGGCTTAACCCACTGAGCCACCCAGGTGCCCCTATATATTTTTTTAATCAATAGCTTTAATTTTTTAAATCATTAGCTATTTTTGAGCTTCTCCCCTCTGTGTACCAAACATGATTGTAGGTGCTGCGAATTAAAAAAAAAAAAAAAAAGAACCTAGTTCTCCATCACAAGAAGCATAGTCTAGTGATGTAGAAGGAAAGATGACAATTGCAAAACAAGGTGATCCATCCTATAAGAAAGGAACAAGAAAGGTGCTGCAAAAACCATGCAGGAGGAAGCTCCTTGTCTTACTCTAGGACCTGGGGAGAGGAGCTGTCAGGCAAGGATATGAAGAGGAGACAACACTTAAGCATTACAAGGAACTCTGCAAATAGTTCTATCTATTATTAAGGATAATAATAAATATTAAGGTGCCATCACACACACACAAAGATCTCTGAAAAAAAATGTTAGAGAAAGAGGAAGCTCTTTGCCCAAGGGCAAACAGCAAGAGAAAAGGAGCTGGAAGCAGCCCAGACTCTTGTCATCCAGCTCAAGGAGATATTTTGGTTGAAATGCATCATCTCATAATATTTACAACCTCCCCCACCTGAGTTTGGGTTACACGTTTTACAAAGCAAATTAAACATCTCCTGCCTGTCCTCTAAAAGTCTACGGTTTTAAAACAGGCAAAGTAACATACGGACAAATGCAAGAACTTTGATGACAAACTATCCCCCAAAGACAGTGTTCTCAAATAAACAATTCTCAAATTCAGTTTGGTTTCAAAGGTGAGGATGCTAATAAAATTTGCCCTTCCCTTTGGGGACCAGGGAGAGATATTAAAATGGTGTGGTTTGGTTCCTCAAAAAATTAAAAATAGAATTACCATATGATCCAGCAATAAACTAGAGTCTACAATCCTGAGTATACACCCAGAAAAACTGAAAGCAGGGTATCAAAGAGATAGATGTATATCCATGTTCATAGCACCATTATTTGTAATAGCCAAGGGATGAAGTGACTTGAGTGTCTATAGGTGGATGAATGGATGAACCAAATGCAAATGATACATACAATGGAATATTATTCAGCCTTAAAGAGGAAGTTCTGATGCATCCTGCAACATGGATGAATCCTGAAAACATTATGCTGGCTGAAGTAAGCCAGACACAAAAGGACAAATACTGTACGAGTCCATTTATATGAGATACCTAGAGTAATCAAATTCACAGAGGAAGAAAGTGACATGGGGTCACTAGGTGTCGGGGCAGTGAGGTGAGTTAGTGTTCAATGGGGACAGAGTTTGAGTTTTAGAAGATGACAAAAGTTCTACAGATGGATGGTGATGGTGGCTACACAACACTGTACACGTACTTGGCCCGCTGAACTGAATACTTACAGATAAAGGGGTAAATTTCATTATACATCTTTTAAAAAACACACGGTTGCCATGTCCATTAAATAACTATACTTTGTCATTTAGAAGCAAATGAAAACACCTTGTTTCTGACACTGAGATGCAACGCCATTTGAAGAGGGGACGAGAGTATGAGACCAGGCCCCTTAGAAAGTCCTACATCCAAAGGAGCAGAGTCCATTTACCATTCCTTGGGAAGAAGGTAACTTTGTTGGCAGCCATCATCTGAGAATTTTTAATTAATATAATCCCTGTACACCAGCACCACCCTGTTAGGGGACGACTGTAAAAGCACACATAATAATAAGTAAAGTCTATGATTATGTAACTGGCCCTTTAACAAATCTGTAGAAAGGAGAGATCACTAGGGGCTGGAATGTTCCAGGAAGACTGATGGAAACCCCTCCAAATCTGGGAGAAATGTTCAGGACTAAATGAGTAGAGGTAGACAAACCTGGCTCAAACAAAAGGTTTGTGATGGGAATTGGTAAGAGATAAAGATAGAAAAAGAGATTGGAGCTATATTACAATGGCTCTTAAAAGTCAACTTTGTAAGTTTGGATTTCTACCTCTATCCAGAGGGGAACCACTGGAGCTTTTTGAGAAGGAGTATTACAGGACAAACACGGAGTACAGGGTGGCTTGGAAGAGGGAGACCTCTAAGTGATAGAAAGCTGGACTCCACGCCTCAGGGCTACTAGGTCACGAAAAGTGAAACCAAACATGTGCTTTTAGTAGGTTAAAGCTAGGACTTTAAAATATGGCCATATGCTTACATATGCAATGAATTTTTCTTGAAGGATATATAGGAAACTGTTGACATTGGTATCGTCCTAGGAGTAGAACTGGAGGTAAGGGAAGGAGGAATCTTACTTTTCATCATATACCCTTGTACAATGTGGATACACTTCTTAATCATGTGCACGAATTCATTTTATAATTAAAGAAATTTTTAAAAAAATATGGCAACCACGGGCGCCTGGGTGGCTCAGTGGGTTAAGCCTCTGCTTTCGGCTCAGGTCATGGTCTCAGGGTCCTGGGATCGAGCCCCGCATTGGGCTCTCTGCTCAGCAGGGAGCCTGTTTCCCCCTCTCTCTCTGTCTGCCTCTCTGCCTACCTATGATCTCTCTTTGTCAAATAAATAAATGAAATCTTAAAGATATATATATAAATTTTAAAAAAATACAGCAACCAGAAAGTGTTAAAAGATGTTTAGACTGTAAAGAACACATTCAAAACATGTCATTTTATAAACTAAAATATATTTCAATCCTGTTTGTATTATGTCTTGATCTCTATCATATAGTAGAGATGTTGTGAGAATGCCCTAAAAGTACTCAGAACTAACTGCACATCTAAGGCTCTACTTCAAAACAAACAGATGTCCTGAGTCACCCACCATAAAACAGCCTCTTTCAGGTGTACTTCAGAAAAGTCTGCCAGAATCTATTCCAAATCAACTCCTTGATAACAACAAAAATTAAAAAAAAAAATCCCACAGTACATTTGGCAAGATATATCCTGTCTCAGTAAATGGCTTTTTCATTCTTAAAGTTGCTCAGGCCAAAACCAACTGAGTCATCCTCAACTTAATTCCTTTTCTCTCATCCTCTATCCCCAAGTCCCATGAGCTCTATGTTCAACTCTATCCAGACGCCTGCTGCATTTCCCACCCCAGCACCATCATATGGGTCCATCATCTCTAACCTGGACTGCTATAGCAGCTTTCGTTCTACTTCGTTTCCCTATGTTTTTCATTCTACGCTTGTTCCCTATAGTTGGTCCAGAGGACAGTTGGAAAGATCTTCCTAATACACAAATCTGAACAAATCACTCCTCTTACCACAGCTTCTGGTGGCTTCCTATTGCATGGCTAAAACCCAAAGACTTGCATGGCTGCAAAGCCTGCACGATCCAGACCCCATTTCCTCTCCAGTGTCACGTCACCCTTTCTCCCTCCTCTCCAGTCAGGCTGGCTTCCTGCCCACTCCTTGGACATAGCAATGACCCCACATCAGGGGCCTCACCCTCAGTCTGAGTCTCTTCTCCCAAATGCACCCATTCCCCTCCCTCACTTGGTTTGGCTCTCTGCTCAACTAAAACCTCATCAGAGAGGCCTTTCCCCACCGTGCTACCTCAAATAGTAGAACTGCCTCTTTCTCTCTTCACACTGCTTCTTCTTTACAGCAAATCATAACGTGTAGTCTTCTGTTTGTTGTTATTATTTATTCCTGTCTCACCCAAGTAGTATGCATGCTCCATGACACCAAAGTTTTTTATTTTTGTTTTTGCTTGTTTTTGTTTTTTGCCATTTTCACTCCTCTAGCCCCTGGACCTAGGGGTGTCTGGTAAATAAATGAAAGCTCAATAAATATTTGTTGAAGATTGAAGTACAAATCAAAACACCTAAGTACTGGACAAAAAGAGTTTTTCAAAGTCCAAAATGAGGCGTAAGCATAATAATGCTCAGTAAATTTGGGGTAAAGGAGTGAAAAAGCCAACACATCAGTCAGCAGGTATGTAAACCTATCCTTTATCTACAGCATTCTGGGAATCCAATGCACACTTGACATTAATTCCTACTTTGGGACATCATCTGTGTACATGCTGGGAGGCTACTCTTGAGATTTTAAATAGTAAATACCATAACAAGTTTCCTCCTCCCTCTTGCCAACGAACTGAGACTGAAAGTTCTGAAGAAAGAAAGCAATCACTGTCTCAACCAGAAGGCCCAGAATATTCAATTACTCCATTGAGGAGAAGATCTGGACAAAGCCCCAGCCCTGGAACTAGGCAACTGGGTTGAAGTCAGGTTCTGCCATAAACTACGAGAGGGAGCTTTGGGCAAAGTACTGTTTGTTTCTAATCCCATTTTCTCTATTGCAGAGCTTCTTCACGTGGTCCCTGTAAAAGGAGATGATGCATACACACAGGCATCCTGAAGGCTGAGTGGTCAATCCATCATCTGTGTGATCGTCGTCCTGTGCTAGCTAATCTCTAGTTCACCTTCCCTTGCCTGCCACTGGTGAGCTTTGTCTGAACAATGATCTGATCTGGTCCCTCGCCTGCTCAAAAACCTTTTCAGATTTTCAACTTGAACCTCCAATGGTTCAAGCTTCTTCACAAACTGAACCCAAACCACCTTTCCAGTCATATTTTGGTGCATTCCTGGGCCTTGCCCTACATTCCAGCCACACAGAACTGCTCCGCCATTTCCCAATGCCACCACCCTTTACTGCACATCTGTGGGAGCTGTGTCTCAGCCCCCACCCCCACCCATCCCCCATTCTTCTGTTAGAGAAACCCTAGGCACTCCCCAACCTCCTGTTGGTGTTCTCTCAGGAACCCTGTTGAATCACTGCTTATTTGCAAGAATCTTTCCCCACCAGACCAGGATGTCTCCATCGGATCCCTTTTCATGTCCTAAGCATAGAATGGTGTAATGGACACAGTAGGTGCCCAATGCTTGCTCTCTCTCAATATTTTTCAAATGGCTCTCTCAGGCCTTTCCAGCCCCTTCTCTGACTTATGGCTTGGAGGCAATATTACGAAGGGGCTTCTTTAACTTTTCTACTCCTGAGGAAATACACTAGGAGATGCCACTGACTGACCACTCCTAGTAGCTTCCAGATACAGGCAGGAACTAAGTAGAGGAACAGAATGAAGTTAAGGATCTCTCTCCAGGCTTCATAAGTTATACCTTTAAAGTGTGCTTCGTTTTATCGGAAGTGCTATGAATTCTCAAATGAGGCACACCCTAATACAAATGGAAATGATTTTCAACTTATTCATTTTCAGGATTATTCAAGATTCTGTTCTTTTTCATGATGGTAGAAACTCCTGAATTGACTATAATTCAAAGCAATTATTGTTCTTTAGCTGCCAAGGTGCCCTGTTATTCTTTTCATAACTATCCTGGATGATCTGAGCCCAGTTCAATGAAAAGCCTATTTTTTCCTACCTTTTCATTTGCTAATTTACATTTTCATTTGTACCTTTTCATTTGCTAAATTTACAGCATTCACATGAAAGGAAGAAAGGAAGCCCCACTTTTGCCCCCATTGGGAACATGATATATGGGTTTTAATTGCCCTTGTAATTATACCCTTGCCCAGCTCTGCGCAGGTATGGTGTAGAAATTAAACATTATAGCAAAGCCTGAGAAGGCCTCATTGAGGTAGGAAGACAACAGCTTTGCAAGATTTCCTGCCACCAGAAGGAAAGAGAAAAATGGAAGGTGGTCTGGGAATGTTATAAGCTAGCCAGCAATCTCCACTGAGGAAGCATTTTCTGTCTATGACCGCCTCTAAAACTGTGTGAGCTGTAAAGCTGGGGATCCCCTGGTGGTTTGATATTCAGCTAACGCTGGCTGCAAATGGCAGAACTTGGATTGCTTGGCTCTGAATTAAGAAATAAGCACAGCAACAAAGGGAAACATGCTATGACATTTTCTAAATATTTACCAAGGGGAGTTGACAATTCAGTGACTGGAGCCAGATCTGACAGTGAATTCTGACTGCCTTCTACGCCTTCCCTCGATCACCATCTCTGTCTCCAAAACCAGGTGACCTTCACCTCTTGGGGTTGGCAGAAAAAAGCAGCATCCTTGTGAAAATCCAGCAAATGCTACATGGTGATTCGGGCCCACAGACCTCTGCATTTATTCCTCCTCCCCAGATTTCTTATCTGAAGTACAGTATGCAAAGACCTGTCTATAAAAACAACTGGGTCAATACAAACTACTTTTAAGATAAAATACTTCTTTGCCCAGCAATTTCTGACTAGTAATATCCATACAGTTTCAGAACCCAGTTTCAGAACCCTGCCAGTCCTCATCATAAAATCAAATGTCTCATCTGCCCACATGACAGTTATTTTCATTTCTGATCCTCCCAGGCCAATTGATAAATGTCAATCAGCAAGTCTGAGGTTTTGAAAAAGCATTATGGATAATGAAGAAATGTACTTTATGTCACTTTATGACCACCTCCTGCTGATCATGTTGCCGACACTTTCAAGTCTTACACAGAGAGTATAATTTTGCATTTGCTTTAAAAATCTGAAATAACACACTTCAAGAGCAATTTGGTGATTGGGTTTAGATTAAAACAGGTATCTGACAGCCCCAATAATTCCCCAAAGTCCTTTCTTTTCCCACAGCCCCAGAAATGCTACATAATTATTTTAAGTCAAGATAGTAATAAACATACCTATTGGATAAAAATGTACACATCTGTATGCCTAACAAGCAATGGGAAAGTTATGGAACAGTTTACAGTTTAATGCTCACTGATGTCTTCTCACCTGCCTGTCTCCAAACCCTGTTTGTTTGTTTTTTAAGATTGTACTAAAATTAAAATACATCCTCTTGCAAATCTCCCTCAAAGGAAAGAAAACTTCACTGGTTTGGTTAGGCACAACTTCAGAAAATAAACCCAATAATGGTCTTGAGAGAGAGATAGGCATGACATGGACAAAAATGATAAGAAACATGGAAGGCATGTGCTATGTCTGTACAGAGATGACCAGGTAAACTACAGTTAGGTCTCCCCTTTAGGCAAGCAGCCCCACAAAGAGGCTGGACTCTGTGACCTCCAAGATCCCTTCCCACTCCAATAGCATTTGCCTCGTGAATTTTTTATAGTCATCCTCTGTTCTATCACACTGTCCTCATGCATCATCAAGCCCTCCTGGCCACTTCCACAACTGAAAGGAAAATCTGTTTAAAAAAAAAAAAATCCATGCTTTGACTACTGCCAAAATTACAGTTCTGTCCTTGAAACAATGACCTGAACGTCATGGGCCAGGCTAAACACCTCTGAGCAAAGAAGTGGTCAATACCATCTTCAGGCAATATCTTTTAAAGCTTCTCTGATGCAGAATTATAACCCAAGGTCTTGGGAGTGAAAGACCGTGAAGCGAACAGACCATCCTATAACCAAACCTCTCAAACTTGTACTCTTCTATTCCCTGCCCCATGACTAACCTTAAAAAGAGGGTAGGAACCTAACGGCTGAGTTTGAATCTAGGCCCCACTCTCATCAGCTGTATGATGTGAGACAAATTATTTAATTTCCTTGAGCCTGTTTCCAGACTTGTAAAATGCTGGTTATATGAACTACCTTGCACGGTTACTGTGACAATAGGATTAAGAAAAGCCTCCAAAACAAAAAAGCACCCCTGAGCATTCATTTGTTCATTCTCTCATTCATTCAACAAAGATTAACTGAATGTCCACAACCAGCCAGGCACGAGTACATTAAAGATGGAGAAAAAATGAAAGCTATTATTACTTTTATTTACCCAAACAGTCTGTTTCCAGAACTGTGGCAGAACTGTCAGATTTTTACTTCAGCTCAAAACAAATGACTAACATAGTCATTTGTAGTTTGTCAGATATGATCCCACCTACTGGGATATGAGCGCACCTACTGCCTTACCTTTACATACCCCAAAGGTAATCACCTAGTAGGTGTTTGGCCAGAGGGCACCTTCAGAACACTTCGAAGAAGCAACAACCAGAGGAAAAGGTGGTATCCCAGCTCTCAGCTGGACAAGCCACTCAGGAAAACTCGATATGCCTGTGCTACAAGACATGTCCTGGATGCCTGGGAGTTTTTGGGTGCTTTCAATTCCACGAGTGGACTCTGGGTCTTCCGAGAATTTAGGATTAACAGCTCTGGCTCATCCCTAATCTTTGTGACTGAGCCACTAATGAAACTAAGAGCAACAGCTAAAGGGTCTAAAAGCCATGTTTCCGTAATGTAGGGCTTATGGTTTTCAGCTGTGCTTTACTCTACAGTTTGATAAAGTTCAGTATAAATGATCCCCCTGTGAGGAGTCAGTTGGTTTCAAGGCTGTAGGCTCTTCTTCAATGTGAGCCCAGCATTCCTTTTCTTAACCAGCCCAAAGCCTCTAGGCAAGTACAAACCTAGCTGTACTGGGTGCTGGGCACTGTGAATACTTAAACATTTTGCGCTTACAATTAAAAAAAAAAAAAGCTTTCAAAGGCTTTTTGGAACCCAGGGCTCCTAGCAGAAGAGTAAAAGTCTGACCCTGGCATAAGAAATAACCTGCCCTGGATCATAGGGTGGTCAAAGAGGGAATTCTAGAATAAAATTCAGAGCCATCTGTGAAGCTAAGGATAGGTTAGTGGACAGCAGAGAGATGCCTAAAATTTTTTGATATGCAGACTCCTCTCATTCAGGAACCACCTGAGTCATTTTCCCTAGAAACTGAAGGATAGAGCAGGACTACCTGAAGGCTGTGAATTCTGCATTGCCACCTCCTACGTGGAGGTGACAGCCTAGGTTCTTCACAGGAGTCATGGGTACAAAAATACTGTCACTATCTCGCCCCCCCCCCATGCATCTAAACTTTTTTTCTAAAAATATTCATTACCCTTCAGCCAGTTTAGCGCATTATTATCAACTTCTGGCCCCTCTAATTGCTCACTGAAAACAGTGGTTTGGATATTAATGGGCTATAAATCAAGGCCCCACCTGGGGCTCGTCGTCACGGAAACAGTACTCAAGCCCACAGCGACTTCCCCACCCTGGGGAAGTCTGGACGACTTGGTGGGAGTTGGGGATGGTTTTAAAGCTCCTGTTGTTTCTTCCACTTTCTGCTATTTCTCAAGGCCAAGTTGTTGGAGAAATTGGAACTGGTGAGGCAGGTGAGAGTAAAATGGACCATAGCAGCTTGGAGAACTCTTTGGAAGAGGAGGGCAGGAGGTCCTTGGAGTATGCCTCGCGCATTCTGTTCTTTCCTCCTTGGGTCTGCACTTAGCCACACTCTCCGCGTCGTTCCTAGCGTCCGGGGATCAGGCCCCTTCCCTGACCTGTCCTGTCCTCCCTGCCTGGGCACTAGGCTGCCTGGGGAGCGCGCGGACAAGTGCCCCAGAAGAAAATTTGAGCGGCCCCGTGGTGAGAAGCCCGGCAGCAGGAGGCAGAGAGGGCAGTGCGACGCTCCGACACGCTGGAGGCAGAATCCCCTTTGCCCCACGCCAGGGTCTTGGAGGAGGCGGCCCGGGACGTGAACGCGCACCGCCCTCCCACCCCCGCCCTCCCAGAGCCCCGGGGCTACGCTCCAGGATCCAGCTCTCCAAGGCAAAGCGCCCAACTCCCCAAGTGCCTCCGAAGCCCACGCGGATTCCCGCGCCCCAGGGTGTTCGCTGCCGCAGCCCCCAGGGCCTCTCGGGCCCCACGCCCCGCACTCACGGCTGAGCCCCCACCCGGCCCCTTGGGCCACCCGCGTCACGCGCCCCCTGGGCCCAGCGCGTCTTCCGCGCTGGCGCCGCGCGCCCCAGCCTCGCGCATCCGCGCCCAGCCCCCGCCGGCCGCTGGGCCCTCCGGGACTCACCTGCGCTGGGGCTGTAGCGGCGGCCACCCCGAGCCCGGGGGCGGCGGCGGCGCAGGGGAAAGAGGGCAGCACGGGGCTCCTAGCACAGCGGCCGCCGGGCGCCTGGTGCTGCCGAGCCGCGGACCCGCCCAGAGATATAAATAACATTATCTGAGGAGGGACATTCCTGCCAGGGGACATCGCTGCTGCCGGGACCAGATAGTCCCGCGGCGGGGGCGGGGAGGCGGGGCCGCAGCCTCCCGCAGCGCCAGGCCCAGCCCCCGCCTTCCCCACCCACTCCCGCACCTGCCAATCAGCCTCCGCTCCGGGGGGCACCTGCCAGGCCTCCGCCCGGGCTCCCGCGGCCGGCCTCCGCCTCCTGGCTGGCCGCCTGGGCCCCAAACACCAGAAGCTCCAGCCTCCCGCAGCGCCCCCATCATCGTTCACCTCCCCTAACCGCGCGCTACCGCGAGCTCCCTGCGGCGGGAAAAGGGTTTCACTCCGCAGCCCGGGCCTAATTCGTGCGCCCTGAGCAGCGAGCCTGGCCACGAAAACGAGCCCCCCCACGCCCAGCCTTTCCCTCCCCGCGTCCCCACTGTGTACTCTCCGGTTTTTAAGATTTATTAAAACACACGCTTAGACCGTAGGGTGGGCGAGGCGGGCGCCGGGGCCGTGCGCCCCAGCTGCGGCGGGTTTCGGAAGGCGAGATTGTTCCCAGGGACTGGCGTGTTAGAAAGCACGCTCCGGGGCGGACTTCACTTGGCAGGCGGTGTGAACAGACGCTGGGAGGCCCCCGTCCCCAGCGCACAGGCTCAGTGTCTCTTTTCTGTTTGCAAACCTGGTGCGGTCGGGGCAGACCCGGCACTGCTGACCGGGCGCAGCCCACAGTCCCACAGCGCTAGCATAGTGCAAGGACTGTAATCAACAGGCAAACTGCCACACCAGCCCACTGGCACCTCCTGTCCTGTCCCGCTTTTCAGGAGAGTAGGGGCTTCCTCTCTGCAAGACTGGATGGGGTGGAATGCAGTAGGCCCGAGAAAACACTAGAACCAATGGTGCCAAAGACGAAAGACACGGCATCTCCGAGTTACCCGAGAGAGATTCACAGAAGAAAATGGGCAGTTTGCATTTTCTTGACTTTCTTAAGACACAAGGTTATTGTTCAATAACACTTAGTGGTACGCTTCACGGTAGCTTTCATTTCCTTTCTCCATTGGTCTTTCCTGGGACGGTGTCTGATCCAGGTACCAGCCCAGGCTATCTCAGGTATTATGGATGGCAGTGGAGATTAAAAGCTCAAAGAGAAAAGAGTTGCAACTTTAGGGGCGCCTGGGTGGCTCAGTGGGTTAAGCCTCTGCCTTCGGCTCAGGTCATGATCTCAGGGTCCTGGGATCGAGCCTGACATTGGGCTCTCTGCTCAGCAGGGAGCCTGCTTCCCCCTCTCTCTCTGCCTGCCTCTCTGCCTACTTGTGATCTCTCTCTCTGTCAAATAAATAAATAAAATATTAAAAAAAAGAAAAGAGTTGCAACTTTGACAAATACTGTCTGGTATTCTTAACAACGGAACAGTCTTAGCCCTGAGTTATTTGCTTCGGAGTATAATTATGCTGTTTTCCAGGATTCACCAGGAAAAGGGTGTTTAATTGCCAGATGTGCATGCTTCGTTTATATATTGAACAGATGCAAAGATATTTCACTTCCTGCTGCAGCCACACTTCTGGAGAGTAGGCATTTAGACACTGACATGTGCTAAGTGGGGCACACTCCACAGATATGACAAAGCCACAGAACTCTCCACCCCAGCCCCCTGATGTCTGGATCGTTATTAACCTCAATTTCTCAAGAGACACTAGTAATATAGGAAAGATGATAGCAGAATATTCGTGGTCATCCATTAGATTAGCAATGATGTCCCCTTGTCTGATAACAGTTAAGGATCTATTTGTTTATTACTGAGTTAGAAACAAAGATCTCTTTCATTTAAAAAAATTATTTAAGAACCAAATTCTGGCAAGGGAAACTCAAGAAAAACAGGCCAGCTTCAAAAGCGGAGAGTATGATATATCTCAAGTAGAAATCCATGATCTGTTTTTGAACGGGAAAAGTGGTGAGAAATTATTTATGCTTTTTAAAAGCCTTGTGTGAATAAACTTACTAAAGAAATTCATGATTCCTGAGGATTGCAGCTCTGCGGCTACATAATTGTATACTACATGAAACAGATAATTCCTTAGCTATAAGTCTGTGGCACCGAACTGAAAAGTTGAAGACATATTTTTAAAATTTTTATTTATTTATTTAATAAAGATCACAAGTAGGCAGAGAGGCAGGCGTGGGGGTGGGGGGCGGTGGGGAAGCAGGCTCCCTACTGAGCAGAGAGCCCAATGTGGGGCTCCACCCCAGAACCCTGAGATCATGACCTGAGCTGAAGGCAGAGGCTTAACCCACTGAGCCACCCAGGCGCCCCACATATTTTTTTGTAGCCTTGGGATTTATAATTTTCAACAAGAAAAATTAATATGATAAAAGTACCAAATCAGTGGGCAGATTACCCTAGGATTTTACAAACCAGCTCAGCTGCTTTAGTTATCTCCACTTTAGCTGAAAGCTAAATAATTCAATACAACCTCATTTGCTATAGAGCCTGTTATCCTGACAGCATCCTCAAATGCTTTACAGCTAATAGAGTTACAGTGAAATGATAAATCAGAACTGAGGGAGACAGGAAATTTCAAAGTACAGAGGGAAAGGGCATTGTCAAAGGAGGAGGAAAAAATAGAAAACTCCAGGAAGTGGGAATGAGAAATTGGGGAGAGATAAGAAGGAAAAGCTGAATATATGGGTTCATAATCAAGGTCATTGTTGGGCAATGGGGGTAACAGGGATTAATTCTGCAGGGATTTTTCTGAGGATAGTATGTAATGCCTCCTGAATTGTTTGAAGTGTGGGAAATTGGCTTTCATTCTCTTTGGTCCAGGGACTGCACCTCCTTTACTCCCATCCATGTTGACACTTCACACTTCCAAGCTACCCAGCAGGCTCCCAATAAGTAATCTGCAGTGCTGGGGCCAGAAGGGAAGGTGTGCATTTGAGACTAGATCCTGTAGCCAGGAAACCAGAAAGTGAGAGGAAGCACTCACAGAATGGCCTACCCAGCTCCAGCTAGTATCAATAGATGAGGCCAAGAGGATATAAATTAGGACAATGGAGGAATCTGACACAGAGGGAATTTTCACTTCCTATCTCTATATTCTCTGAATTTTTCACATTGAGCTTGTATTATTTGATAGTCAGTAGAGATAACAGAGACAATAATAGGTAGAGATTAGATCCAGATGGGTCCAGCACATGCATTTAACTTTTCTTCCATTCCAAATCTCATAAAAGGATTTAGAATAAGAATTTAACAGCACAGGAAAATAAGACAAAGGCTGATCAACTCCCCAAGCATTTTTAGGAAATCCTGAAATATAGAAAAGAGACAGGATCTGATCTAGAGAGAAATAAAATGAGAGAAAGTCAAAACAGGTTCAGAAGATGGAATAGCTTAGGGAAGTTCCAAGCATGAGTCAAAAGATACAAGAGAAGGAGGGGGCCCTAGGACAGAATAATTCGTTGAGGATTATTCCTCCCTGCTGACATTAAGTATCAGATGTTTGCCTGTGGGATAAAGAAGTGAGGAGAGATCTTGGAACCAGAGGAAATGACAGGGAACATTTTCTCTCTCCTGATAGCATGTGTGCCTTTCCTTCCCAGAGAGACTGTGGTAAACAGAATGGGCAGGCTAATGAACTATCAAATAAAAGATCATCAAACAGGGGCGCCTGGGTGGCTCAGTGGGTTGGACCGCTGCCTTCGGCTCGGGTCATGGTCTCAGGGTCCTCGGATCGAGTCCCGCATCGGGCTCTCTGCTCAGCAGGGAGCCTGCTTCCTCCTCTCTCTCTGCCTGCCTCTCTGTCTACTTGTGATCTCTCTCTGTCAAATGAATAAAAGTAAAATCTTAAAAAAAAAAAAAAGATCATCAAACAACTCAAATCACCAATGATTTTGTCAGGGTAGGGGAACAACTACATGAAAGAGATTTTCTAGACTAGAAAGAAGTGATAGAGGAAACTAAGTTAGGAAAAGGAAACAGAGACAAATTTAAAATGAATTTAAACTTTATGCAGCAAGATTTGAAAGGATATTGCCATCCACGACATACAAGCAATAAGAAAACAGGGAAATTTAAAAAGTTGTTTCTGAAATTGAAAATTTATTAGCTGATAAGCAGAACAGACCAAGCTGAAAGGCAGATTAGTGGGAACAGAAATTCTCCCCAAAGACAGAGCCAAAAACAAGATGGAAAGTTTGTAAGAATGGCTGAAAGCCATGGAAGCAAGATCCTCAAGGTCCAATATCCATTTGATAGAAGTTATACAAGGAAAGAGAAGAAAGAGTAGAGGAAATAATAATAACGAGAAAGGAGAATAAAATTTCTCAGGATTGAAGAAAATATGGATTTTCAGATTATAAAATCCTGAATTTAGAAGAGGATAAAGATTTTAAATATAATTTATAGTTTTATGACAGTTTAAAGTTTTTGGTTTTATTTCTAAAATCCAATAATTTGAATAAAATTAAATAAAAAACCAAAAACTATAATAAGCTATCTTACTGTACCTTGAATTAAGACTATTTTTACTGAGGGACATCTGGGTGTCTCAGTGGGTTAAGCAGATGCCTTCAGCTCAGGTCATAATCCCAGGACCCTGGGACTGAGCCCCACACCAGGCTCCCTGCTCAGCCAGGAGCCTGCATCTCCCTCTCCCTCTGCCTGTTGTTCCCCTTGCTTGTGCTTGCTCCCTCTCTCTCCCCCTGTCAAATAAAAAAATAAAAACCTTTTTTTTTTTAAAAAAAGGCTATTTTTTAAAAAGATTTTACTTATTTGACAGAGAGAGAGATCACAAGTAGGCAAAAAGGCAGGCAGAGGGGGGGGGGGAAGCAGGCTTCCTGCTGAGCAGAGAGCCCAATGTGGGGCTCGATCCCAGGACCCTGAGATCATGACCCGAGCCGAAGGCAGAGGCTTAACCCACTGAGCCACCCAGGTGCCCCCCAAAAAGACTATTTTTACTGAATCACAGAACTAAAGTTATTTGTTTGAAATTTAAAACTACTTGACTTAGAAATAAACATATATATCAGAAAGCTACTTACCAAACGAAAAGCCAAACCAAATAAATCTGAACCTACCTGATGTTCCCACTCATTCAAAACCCTGCTAGCAACGGAGGGATCCAGCGGGCATGCATGTGATGTACAGAAAACTTCAAAATAGTACCTAGAGCTCAAAAAAACATTAGTTCCCCTCTTTGCCCTTCCACCAAGAGATGTATTTCATGAAACTAAGCTAAAATTTCCATCCCATTTCTGGAAACATGTAGGGGAACCATGCCCTCTACAACTCCCAAAGACAAAGCAGCAGCAGGACCAGCTGGAAAAGCCCTCCATTTACAATATAGAGGATGTAGGACCAAATTTCTCCTTCAGATGCCTCAAACAAAATGGTCACTGTAAGGAACCTGAGAGCCCGCAGCAGGTGTGCAAATACCAAATCACCAGAGCAGCTGACACCAATTTCAAATTTCCCTCCACCAATAAATGGGGAGGAGCAGGACAAGGCTTTCATACTATCATCCACTAGTCCATGGAAGCACCAGCCAGGCTTCAGAATAAATGAGCATCTTTCCTTCTACAGCTGTTCCTGAGCTTTTCCTCCCTTTTCAGGATGAGACTATTACCTAAGGGATGCCAGCTTGCACGGATATAATAGCAGGCTTATCTTGGGGTGTGCCTGGAGGTGTTAATGTTCTTCTACAGTTGCGCTGTAGGGCTGTATGGGTTTGCTAGGGCTTCCATGACACCACAGACGGGGTGGCTTGGACAACAGAAATTTAGGTTCTCACAATTCTCAAGGCTAGAAGTCTGGGATCAAGGTGCTGGCAGGGTTGTTTCTTCCAAGGCTTCTCTCTTTGGCTTGTAGATGGCAATTTTCTCCCTGTCTTTGCAAGGTCTTTCCTCTGTGCCTGTGTCCTAATCTCTTCCTCTTTTTTAAAGGATTTGATTGATTGAAGGGGGGGCGGGGAGGGGCAGAGGATGAAGGAGAATCAGAGCAGAGCAGAGAGCTAGCTGTGGGGCTTGATCCCAGGACCCCGGGATCAGGACCTGAATTGAAGACAGATGCTTTACTGACTAAGGCACCCAGGCACCCCATAATCTCCTCTTCTTATAAGAACACTATCATATTGGATTAGGTCCACTCATAGGACCTCAGTTTACCCTCATTACTTCTTTAAAGGTCCTGTCTCCAAATATGGTCTCTTCCTGAGGTGCTGGGGGTTAGGATATCAACATGTGAATTTGGGGGCCCATAATTGAGTCCATAACACAGGCCCCATCTTTTCTCACATGAACTGCTTTTGTAAGCCTACCTGCTCTCCCATTCTCTAGTTTCATTCTCCTTCAATTCTTCTTCCATATAGTAGCCAAAGTACATTTTCTAAAAAGGAGATCTGATGGGGTCACTCCACTACTTTAAATCATCCAGTGGCGGGGCTCCTGAGTGGCTCAGTGGGTTAAAGCCTCTGCCTTCAGCTCTGGTCATGATCCCAGGGTCCTGGGATCGAGCCCACATTGGGCTCTCTGCTCAGCCTCTCTGCCTGCCTCTCTGCCTACTTGTGATCTCTGTCAAATAAATAAATAAAATCTTAAAAAAATAAATCATCCAGTGGCTCCCATTACTTTCAGGATACAGTTTTAAGTTTTGCAGCAACTAGCACAGTTCCTGGCTGCAAGATATACTACATAAAGTTCTGATGAGTAAATAAATGAACCAATAAGCAACCAAATCTTGGAAACTAAAGGAGAGCTGCAATTGTGGAGATCAACCAAGAACTAGGTAATTCAAAGTCCTTTCTATTTGGCTTAAAAATATGTATTTGTGATTTTTTTTTTTTTTCAGGAGAACCACTTTCCTGTTTATGTTTGAGTAAGGTTATTTAAATGAGTTCACATTTCCTGAGAAATAATTGGCAAATAATCACAGAGAAATAATCTGTGCCTGAATTTCACCAGCTCCTTGGTCCCCTTGGCACATTCATACCTAACTTACTGTCTACAGGTGAGAAGTGGAGCCAACTAAGTAGGTTTTATGTTCACATCTACTACCAAGTTCACTTGCAGGGAAAAAGGCCTGCTGTCTTTCAAAGTCTCATTCATGAGGCACAGCAAATGCAACGGTGATTGTTCAGCATGGAATTTTGTCTCTGTTTGCCCAACCTCTCAGTGTCATTTTCAGACCTGAGGTCTGAAACGCCACACTCCAATATGCCAAAGCCTTGAGCGCGCAGGATTAAGAACATCTGAAGGTAGATCAAAAAGCATTACAGTGAATTGATGTTGTTTTGACTTTAACATTCTTATCTTGAGTACTCCACAAAGCGTATAATCTGTATGTGGATAATTGAGAGTCCCTAAACCTGAAACTTTGCTCTCTTCCTTTAGATATTTATCGAGCCAGGAACTCAAATTAAGAGAAGATGGAAGTTAAAAATTTAGTTTGTTAATAAAGAATGACAGCAAGAGTTACAGTTCAACCAATTAAAGAATTTTTTGTTTATGTGATGATTATTGCCAACATAAATGTCTTAATTGCTTTTATTTGTTAATGAGCAGTTTCCAAATTCAATTTTTTTTGTAATATTAACCAAGACTGTTGGGAAAATTTCAAGAGCGTTTGGAAAGATATTGCAATAAAAGTCCTCATTACCTCTGCAAATTCATCTCATTTTCTATTCTGTGGGATATTTCTGCAGCTGCTTAACTTCTGTTTGGATATTTCTTCAAAGCTTTAAAGTCTACAAGAAACTATGATTCAACTCAAACATGATTTATTTTGTAGAATAACTACATCTTATCAAAAACATCATTTTTCCTCATTTTCCTTTGTGTAAGGCAAATTCTATTTTTAAAGGATTACTTATCATTTTCTTTTTACCAAATGCCATATAATCATTTTTATTCAATTTCATGAAGTAAATTGCTATCATTATCCTTATTGCTAGATAAAGAAACCAAGCAACTCAGAGTTCAAGTAATTTTCCAAAAAAAAAAAAAAATCACATAGAACTCCAAATCCCTTGCTTATTAAAGAGTTATTTACCCAGGAAGCACTATCTCATGGTTCTTGAATTAACACATTCCCATGATATTTAATGTAGATTATCCATAGTATAGACTAATATGTTTTTAAAGATTTTATTTACTAGAGAGAGAGACAGAAAGAGATCAAGTGAGAGAGAAAGAGAGAGAGCGAGCATGGGAGATGGACAAAGGGAGAGGGAGAAGCAGACTCCCCACTGAGCAGGGAGCCCCACACAGGACTCAATTCCAGGACTCTGGGACCATGACTTGAACTGAAGGCAGATGCTTAATCGATCAAGCCACCTAGGCGCCCCTACACTAATATTTTAAGTCAATAATTAAGTCAAGAGGGGCACCTGAGTGGCTCAGTGGGTTAAAGCCTCTGCCTTCGGCTCTGGTCATGATCTCAGGTTTCTGGGATTGAGCCCCATATCCGGCTCTCTGCTCGGCGGGGAGCCTGCTTCCCCCTCTCTCTCTCTGCCTGCCTCTGCCTACTTGTGATCTCTGTCAAATAAATAAATAAAATCTTAAAAAAAAAATAAGTCAAGAATTAAGCCCCAAATTATGCTGAGCATGCGCAAGCAGCAACTCCATGTGGCTTATCCTATTCTGTCATCATTTTTTTAAGGATTTTATTTATTTATTTGACAGATGGAGATCACAAGTAGGCAGAGAAGCAGGCAGAGAGAGAGGAGGAAGCAGGCTCCCCGCTGAGCAGAGAGCCCGATGCGGAGCTCGATCCCAGAACCCTGGGATCATGACCTGAACCGAAGGCAGAGGTTTAACCCACTGAGCCACCCAGGTGCCCCTTCTATCATCATCTTAATCATCAAAATACACATAATGACGCATATGCTCTGGACCTTCCATAGCAGAAACTGAAAGAAGCAAAAGCTATAGGCCCTTTTTTGGAAGGGTTTCAAAGCTGTGTCTGAACATCAGTATCCCATATCTGATCCCAACCTCTGCTAAACCTTTCTAAACTCCCACTCCTTACCTCTACCAAATACTGCCAGTAATTGATAAGTAGGGGCTTGCCTCATATGATTTCAGATACTTGAAACCACATGGAATGCCCTCATTCCAAAGATTATATAGGAATCCACAAACTAATTTCATAACTAACAACAAATGTTAAAAATGCAAATGACCCTGGGAAGAATTCGCTTTTAAGGTACAGCCTTGTGGCCACTGGAGGAAGAAAAAGTCAGTGCCCCATAGTAGCATTTTAATAGCTCAGCAATTTTTTGAAAAGAAGTTAGCCGAGTGGAATGGAAAAATCAGTAGACGTAGTCAAAAGACCTGGATTCTATGCCCCCTTATTTTCTCTATGCCTCTGTTTCTCTTCTGTAAAATGATGGCACTGAACTAGCTAGTCTCAAGGACTCTTTCAGCTCTAGCTCTCTATATTTTACACCTATAGTGAGAATATTCTGTATATTCATTATAATAATGTTCATTAAAATGAAAAATTGAAAATCAATGTCCATCCAAATGGAATTGGTTAAACCATGTATGGTGTAGACACACACACACACACACACACACACACACACCATATAAATTCTATGTAGTCAGTTAAGTGACGATGTGGTTTTATATTGTTTATGGGGAAAGACACCATGACATACTGCTAAATTTTCTATTTGACTAAGAAAGAAAGTACTTTATATCAGGAAGGATACTCCTAAAATGTTATTTCTAGATGGTGGGATTAAGAGTAATTCTTACTTCCTTCTCTATTTTTGGATAGTGTTCGGAGATTTTATAAGCAGAGAATATTTTCATAATAAATAACAAAGTTATTTTCAATTTGGGAAAAATACTAAAATGTAAATAGCAAATATTCTATCCTTTCCTGTGAGCAAGTTTTGCTAGACAAGAGGGCCAAGGCAAGAAAAAAATAGCAGTGACCTAAAGGAAAACAATGCCTAAATATTTTCATCAACACTCAGATAGTGAAATAAATATGTGCCTTGAAAGTAAAGAACTGTTCTTGTTACACAAATTGGGCTCAGCTGATTTGTTTTTCTTAGTTATCTCAGTCATGACCAGTGTTGGGAGATGGATTATGCTTGCTCCCTCACCAATTTATCCCATACCCAATGAGAAGATTGGTCAAGCCATCAGCCTGGCCATTGGATCCAACCCAAAGCTAACCATCTGAGGACACGATTAATCCCATAACTTTGTATTCTGCACTTTATTTATTTAAGTTTCCCAATGTTGCCTAATCAATCTTGATAATTGTCACCACTCAAATTTGAAAGCATGCAGAATTAAGTATTTGAAGATAGACTAAATCAAACCAGATAGAGAATCATACATAATTCAACAAAGGAGGAAGAATTGAGCTTTCTAAATCTAGAATGGCGAACAACAGTTTTGACCCAAGTTCAAGATTGGTAAGAAAACAAAATGTTGCAGGAGGCCGTAAATTAAATACAGACTAACACTGTAGCTGTTGTCTTTCAAAAAGTGTGGGGTACGGCTGCAACAGCCAGCAGAGATTTCAATGAGGAATGAAATCTCTGGGAGTCTGAGCAAGCTAAGCCCGTGGTACTACCACTCTTCCTGAGGGAGCCTTCTGTTGACCAAGGAAATTATCATATTGAGTTCCATATTATTTGCCTGTCACCAGCTGTACCATGCCTTCTATGCTAAAATCAATTTCCGTAATTCTCAATTTGGAGGGTCATTGAGTATATGGGTTAACTATCTGGGAGAGAGGCACCTGGGAGAGGAACTATGCTCACATGGAAGAGAATTTCTCAAGTTCTGACCCACGGCAGTTCAGGAAGTCAGTTGGTTTTTGCGTGCTGGAAGTGCTGGAGGTGTTAAACGACACTGCAAGTAGAATCACTTTAAGTCAAGGACAGCCTACATGTAATTAGGGGGAGTGTTTTTTATGAAATTATTTATCACTTATTTTATCATATTCTGCTTCCTGAGAGGATTTTGAGGAGGTCGTTGCATTTTATTTACCAGAGCAGCTTCATGTATTAGTCTTCTCTTTCCAACTAGATTGCATAATGCCTGATACTTAAAAGCATGTCTTTGGTTTCTATTGCTCAAGGTGTCTGGTAGAATGCTGAGCAATGACCGATGGGCATACATAAAAATAATACTGAAGAGTAATGAGCAGAAGTACATAGTTACTACTGGTTAGTTTAATTAGGAAAGCCATGTTACAGATTCTAGTCCTTCTTCTGGATCCCACAAGGGACATGGTGATCATAGGGTGACCATATGTCCCAGTTTATCTCAGGCAATCCTGGTTTACACCTGTCGTCCTGGCAGAATCATTCATTCCCTTGTGCTCTCAAAAGTGCAAATTACACAATGACCCTATTGATCAGGTTTCACTAAAGGGCCTCCTAATAAATTCCAATATACAAAAAGCAATTCGGCTTTAGCAGTAAACGAAAGCTTTGTGGTGAAAGACGACCACAAAGTACAAAGTTAAGATTACATTATTAACTACTTGCTATTTCCTAAGACCAGTTAGCTCTATATAAGTTTAAGTCAACTCTGCCCTCTACTGTCTTATGACAGTATTATGACATCATGAAGCTAGCACCGTTTCAGCTTCATTGACTGAAGCTGATTATGTTGGTCCTCTTGATGACTTTAGAAGGCTGATCCTCAGCCTTGAACCACTACAATAGTTTTTAAAAATCCCCACTGCCTATGCTGTACCCCTGATCAACTAATCTCTGAGGATGAGACCCAGGTGTCAATTTTTTTTAAAGCTCCCCAATTGCTACCAATGTACAGCAAAAGTTGAGAACCACTGCCTAGAATGTTAGATCAAATAGCCTGCCATGATTCACTTAGTTTTTTTTTATTCCATAGCCCAGATTATACTATTCTCCTAATCATATCTGGAAAAGCCTTAGAAGTTAGAAGAAAATGATGAGTGCATCAGGACAAATCTATATCACTACTGAAAAAAATGGCATTTAAAAAAGCCATTCTAAGGGATGGTGCCTTCCTTGGGTATAAAAAAATATTTTTAATTATAGTGATGACATGGACAGTACTTACTCAGAAGAGTCTGTTAGGCCATCAGCTTTGATGGCACAGCTCAGCCCTAATTCTCTGTTGATGGAATTACGTGCTGAAGAAGCTCTAAGATAGCCAAGAAAGTTGAGCCAGAGGATGGGGGCAAATGAGGTAGAGCCTATTACATTAAATGACTGCTTCTTTTTGTGTGAATGTTCAGAGACTTGTTAATGGAGTTTATCATATGGAAAAGCACTGATGTGAAAGCCCAGGAAATCTGCTGGTAGAAGTTACACTAATTAGAACATTAACTAAATTAAGTCACTGGGGGGCAGTGAATCCCAAAGGGAATAACAGAGAAAGGAGAAAAATACAGAAAAACCATTAATAATGGGGCACCTGGGTGGCTCAGTGGTTTAAGCCCCTGCTTTCTGCTCAGGTCATGATCTCAGGCTCCTGGGATGAAGCCCTGCATCAGGCTCTCTGCTCAGGGAGCCTTTTCCCCCTGCCTCTTTGCCTACTTGTGATTGTTCTCTCTCTGTCAAAGAAATAAAATCTAAAAAAAAAAAAAAAAAGGAGAAAAAGAAAAACCATTAATAATCAGCAAGAGACAGTTTTTGCAGAAAATTAACCAAGAAGCAGGTTATTTAAAAAAGTTTTATTTATTTGAGAGAGAGGGAGAGAAGGGATAGGGGCAGAGGGAGAGACTCTCAAACAGACCCCACTGAGTGCATAGCCTGACTCCCTCTCACAACTCTGAGATAAAGAGTTGGACACTTAACTGACTGAGCCACGAGGCTTTATTTATTATTTTATTTTTTTATTATTTAAGTTTTATTATTTATTATTTTATTTTATTATTAAAAGCCCCAGGCTTTTAATAATAAGTGACAGGTTTACTTCCCACTCCTTTTTTCTAAAGTTCACCAGGAAAGGCTAATGGATCTCATGTCTGAGACTGGCCTTGTTAAAAGAAGGCTTATTCCTCTTAAACTCTTAACCAAAACTGTGCAATCAGCCAGAGGGTTGGCATGAGAAACAAGGAATCATTTGGGAATTTTGATAGTGAGCATCAGGGTAAAAATCCCCTGTGAAAACAGCAGAGGCCTCCTAATCCTAAAAGGAGGGGAGAGGAAGATGCATGTGACAGATGTTAGTGTCCTTATACACTTCATCTGGGATTACATTATTCAGTTCTTCAATCCAGCCAAAGGCAATACTCTTGGCATAAGTGGGGACAGAGTAGAGGTTTGGAAGCAGCATTGGGAATTATTCTAAATGATTCTGTCTGTGCTGGTTTTATTGTGTGTGGAACATTTGATACTTGTAGAAATTCCTTTGTAAGAAAGGAAGGGGGACAAAGTAAAAATGTCTCCATAAATATACTGTTCCATAAGAATGGTTCTTACTCTTTTCTGGACAACAGACCCCTGTGAGTATCTGATGAAAGCTATAGGCCCTTTCCCCAGGGGAAAATGGACATCTTAAAAATATAAATTCTATTAATTAACATATAGTGTATTATGAGTTTCAGAGGTAGAGTTCAATGATTCATCAGTCTTATATAATACCCAGTGCTCATTACATCACATGTCCTCCTTAATGGAAAAAGGGACAATTTAATACATAATTTCACATATGGTTCCATCCTAGTTTAGGAACACTAGACATACAGATGGCCTACAGAACATGAAAAGGTGCTCAACATCACTGATCATCAGGGAAATGCAAATCAAAACCACAACGAGATATTACTTCACACCTGTTAGAATGGCTAGTATCAAAAAGACAAGAAATAACAAGTGTTGACGAGGATATGGAGAAAAAGGAACCCTTGTGCACTGTTGGTAGGAATATAAACTGGTGTAGCCACTGTGGAAAATAGTATGGATGTTCCTCAAAAAAACAAAAATAGAAATACCCTATCAACCAGTAATTCCATGTCTGGTTATCTATCTAAAGAAAATGAAAACAGTAATTAAAAAAGATATGCACCCCATGTTCATCACAGCACCACTTATAACAGCCAATATATGAAGCAACCTAAACCAATAGATATAGAAAATGTGGTGTATATATACACAATGGGATATTATTCAGTCATTAAGAAAATTGAAATCTTGCCATTTGCAATAGCATAGATGGACCTTGAAAGTATTATGGAAAGTGAAATAAGTCAGAGACAAATACAACATGATCTCACTTACATGTAGAACCTAAAGCAAGCTTATAGAAACAGAGAACAGATTGTTGGTTGTGGGGGAGGAGGGTAGTTGTGGTGATGAAATGGGTAAAAATTAAAATATAATACCTTCTAGTTATAAAACAAATAAGTCACAGGAATATAATGTATAGCTTGGTGACTATAGCTAATAATACTGTAATGCATATTTGAAAGTTGCTAAGAGAGCAGATCTTAAAAATTCTCATAAGGAAAAGAAACTATATACCTATATGTAATGATAGATATTAACTAGACTTATGGGGTGATCATTTCAAAATATATACATATATTGAACCTTGTTGTATACCTGAAACTAATATAAGGTTATATGTCAATTATACTGTAATTTTATTTTATTTTTAAAGATTTTATTTATTTATTTGACAGACAGCGATCACAAGCAGGCAGAGAGAGAGGAGGAAACAGGTTCCCTACTGAGCAGAGAGCCCGATGTAGGGCTCGATCCCAGGACCCTGGGATCATGACCTGAGCCGAAGGCAGAGGCTTTAACCCACTGAGCCACCCAGGCGCCTCTATACTGTAATTTTAAAAAAGAACCATTGATTTATAAAATAACTTTCTACAAATGGATTTTAATCATTAAAATTATTATAAAACACTTATTAAAAACTTATGTATACAACTCTTTTAGCATTACATACACATTAGGTTAAACAATAAAAAGTTCCTTTTAGTTTACTTATTATCTGATATATAATGTCATTACAGCTATGTAAAGAATATGCAATTGCTACACTGAAAATTAAAAACATTTGCATCCTCATAGGAAGGGGAAAGGACATGTTGAGAGGTGGTAGGTAAAAGCACAGTTATTTAAGATCCATAAACTTCTTTTCAGTATAGTCAGGGATTTTTTTTTAATGTATTGAATGCTTTCAGTGCAAGGTATAGTACTAGATGCTGGAAGGGATCAAAGATGAGGACCCTAAGTTCTTTGTTTTCAAGTTGTTTCTACTCCAATAGGATAGAGATAGGAGAAGCACACAAATGACTCTAATGGAATGCAGAATTTGATAAATGCTATATAAAAATTACAAACAAAATATTTGGGGGCAGGGTTCAGACAGCAAGATCATATTTGACAGGATCTGAAATATGACCCCCATATCTTCTTCCACCTTCCTTTCTGTGTGAATCTCCTGTCGTTTTCACAGGGAAATGTCACGTGGCCACTCCAGATAGAAGGGCTAAGTCCCTCTTTTTCATGGCCTTAAATCAGTTTGAATATAAGGAAATGTGGAAGTTAAAACAGAAAAGTTAAACCAAAAGTATACTGTTGCTGGTTCTGAAAAGCTAGGGTGAGGAGCCTGTACCTAATTCAATCCACAATAGGAATTTGTTGAAGGCTTTTTAGCCAGTCACAGATCAGATCAGAACTATGCTTTAGGAAAATTAATCTGGTAGCAGTGGGTAGGATAGCTGGGGTGGAGAGAGACAGGAGACAGGCTATTACAGTAGCCAGGGTGAGAAGTAAGAAGTAACTGGGCCTAAACTAGAATAGTGGTCAAGAAAGTGGAAAGCAGGATGGATGTCAGGCTGGAAAATCTGTAGGCCACCAAAGGATTTCTTTTTTTTTTAAGATTTTTTATTTATTTATTTATTTGACAGAGAGATCACAAGTAGGCAGAGAGGCAGGCAGAGAGAGAGGAAGGGAAGCAGGCTCCCCGCCGAGCAGAGAGCGTGATGCGGGGCTCCATCCCAGGACCCTGAGATCATGACCTGAACCAAAGGCAGAGGCTTAACCCACTGAGCCACCCAGGCGCCCCCACCAAAGGGTTTTTTAACTGGGGAGTGGATTGGGGGATTTAGAGAACCCTCAAACAAACAAACAAACAAACAAACACTTCAGGTTTTTTAGAGATGTCCTCTCATAACCTAAATGTCTGTCCCAGCGATAAATGCATAATGTTTTCTGCCTGAACCAAAAGAGACCCCAGCTACATGGAAGAGATTAGGTCCATTTAATCACCTATTGATCACTAACTGTTAAATCCTTTATCAGTTCTTTTCCTATCTGTATTTTCTTCCTCCCTTGGTCTAGTAAACTTCTTGCTTGGAATTCAGCAGAAAAAAGGTACTATGAGCGATTTGAAAAATCAAGGTTTATTCTAAGCAAATAAAGTGCTATCTATCTACCTATTGTTTAATACAGAATATAAATTCTTTACCATATCCTTTTAAAAAAAGTCATTCCTTAATCCCGGCTATTCCTTTAATTTTCATATTATTTCCCTCCCTTTACTGACAAATTTCTTACAAGATCAACCCTCATTCATTATGTCCCTTGAATCTCTCATTCCTTAAGGAGCCCACCTCTACAACTACCAAAAAAATCGTACCTTCCAAAGAACTCATGTCACCACCCCAAACTATGAATTTTCTTAGTTTTAGCCTTCCTTGACTGCTTTCCAACATTTGGCTCTGTAGATTAACTTCTTATGCTTGAGACTTTCTTCTCCTCAGTCTTCTTGATTATACACTGTCTGCACTGTTTCCTTCTACCTCTGGAATCTCTTTTCTTCTATCTTTACAAGTGGTATTCCTTCCTACTCTACAAAATGTTAATTGTAACCTATGCCATAATTTTGGGTTGTCTACTATTTATGATCTTAGGATATTTATGAACATTCAGACTCTACAGAATTCCTAAATCCACATCTCTAGCCATTACCACCTGTCTCGGCTCCAACTTAGTATTTCCTTTTGGACATTTCCAAATGATGTCTCAAATTCATCATATCTGGGGGAGAGATCATCTATTTCCCCCAAAAGCTAACTTCTGTCAACTCCCTCACCTTCATCAAAGATACCATCATTTTCTTACTACTCAGTTTCTTTTTTTTTTTTTAATTTATTTGACAGAGAGAGAGAGAGCATGACTAGGCAGAGAGGCAGATAAGAGGGAGAGGGGGAAGGAGGCTCTCCCCCCAGCAGAGAGCCCGATGAGGGGCTCAATCCCAGGACCCCGGGATCATGACCTGAGCCGAAGGCAGAGGCCTTAACCCACTGAGCCACCCATGCGCTCCTACTACTCGGTTTCTAAATCCTGAATCATTCTTCATTGTTCCCTCTCCTTGCCAGTTACCACACTCTATCAATCCTGCCTTTGCATATTCTCTCAAGTCTGCACCTTCATATCCCTTATTATTGCACTACAGTAGACTCTTATCACCTCTCTCGGGCATTTTTAACACTTTTAGAGCTAGTTCTTCCCCTTTCTTTCCTTTCTTTTTAAAATTTTTTTTAATTTTATTTATTTGACAGAGAGAAATGACAAGCAGGCAGAGAGGCAGGCAGAGAGAGGCGAGGAAGCAGGCTCCCGGCGGAGTAGAGAGCCCGATGCGGGGCTCAATCCCAGGACCCTGAGATCATGACCTGAGCCGAAGGCAGAGGCTTTAACCCACTGAGCCACCCAGGCGCCCCCCCCTTTCTTTCCTTTCAATACATTGTGCGCTTTAGTTGGGAATATTAATTTTCCAAAATCGTTTTGTTGTATCATTTCTGTTCAAAACTCTTCAGTTACATTCCATTCCACTACAGGATAAAATTTAAATGTCTTATTCTGGCATTTAATAGCCTCCAATCTCTGTTCTATGCTTGCTGCTATTCTCACACAAATCCTCTACACAAATTCTCTTCTCCAGCTAAAGTGATCTTCCACTTGCTCCCCAGATAGGACATACTTAGAGACAATAGTTACACAATCCAAGGGGCGCCATTCATAGAGAACATAACGTGAGCGGTGTCCTCTGGAGCTGTGCCATGGTTGTCTTTATTCCCATAGCCATTTCAGTCTCTCTGTTTTTTATATACTCCTATACAATGCTCTCCTCTTCCTCTGTCCTAATTCTTCCTTCAAGGTCCAACTCAAGTTCTGTTACCTCCATGAACTCCCCACCAACTACTGTGGCCATTAATAAAAACCTCTCTGCCCTTAATTCCTAGACCACAGGCCTGTATATAAGTTGAATATATAATTTATCATCCAAACTGTGATGTTTGAGAGTTACAGAGGGCATAATTATTCTGGATACAAGAGGCATGAACTGGGACTCTCCAGGACACACTGGAGCATATAATCAGCTACCTATATATTACTCATTTGACATTCTGTGGCAATTTCTGTTTTTTTTTTAATGTGTATATTTAAATGTACATGCCTTATCTTCTTTATCTTCTTTAGACAGTAAATCCTCTGAGTACAAATCATGCATTCTCTCTCTTTGTTCACCTGGTGTCTGGCCAGTGTCCTACACATAATATATATCAAAACATATTTGTTCATCATGATGATATTTTTACTGTTGTTTAGGAATGAAACTTAGGGTAGGAATAAACTTTCAAACTCTTGGACTTTTTTTTTTATATACCCAATTGTCATTCTGGTAGGAAGAAAAAATTCTTTATGTCCCTAGAAAGAGATCCTGTCATCCAAAAATCTCAACTTTTTGGTGGGGGCTGGGTCATAGTCTCTGGCATATGGCTCTGCCTTGCTGCCTTGTTACATACTAATGTCCTTGCTCTCTGTCTTGACAGCATACCTTTTCCATTGCTCTGTTATGACACCACACAGAAGAAAGCTGATAGCCCCAACCAGAGGGTTTATGTAACTCACATCAAAATAAAATCACATCTAAAAAAATGGTACTGTGACTAACTAACCTGAAACCAAATATTTGGAAGTTTTGATTTGCTTGACTTATTTTGCTTAATTAACATCTGGCCCCAGATTAGCATTATCCCTGCTAAACTACCTAGTAACTAAAGGAGAAGGAAGAAAGCCTAAAAACAGAAAAAGACAGCAGGCAGTCAATATAGCCTAGGCTCTGAAAATAAACTAGAACACAAACTGAAAAATGAAAGACACATGAGAAAGAAAGAATTAGGACAGAATCATCTCTTGGGAGTAAACACTTAACAGAGAGCCATGCTATCAAAGAGTATCAAGTCAAAATCAAAAGGGAGTATGAATGGCTGTTGGAAAGCTCCAGGAAGGAAAATCATTCTGTTCAAACTACTGATGTGTAGGTCTTCCTAAAATTCCTCCTACTGAGCCTATGACTACAGTTAGACAGTGTTCATCTGTTTTTTATGTGGAATAATACAAGGAAGTTTGCCTTTGACGACTCCTCTAAAATTTGGTTCTCAGAGAGTTCATCTGGAAATATTTGGCCTGACGTTTTTGCTTGGGCCAAGTCTCTCAGCAGTTTCTGGGCTCCTTGTGACATAAGCAGTCTTTTATTTATTTTTTTAAAGATTTATTTATTTATTTCCCCGAGAGATAGTGCAGGAGCGGTGGAGGGGCAGAGGGAGAGGGAGAGAGAATCTTCAGGACACTCCCCGCTGAGTGCAGAGCACAGACTCAGGGCTCTATCCCACCACCCTGAGATCTTCGCCTGAGCCAAATCAAGGGTCAGACGCTTAACTGACTGAGCCACCCAGATGCCTCCATCAGCAGTATTAATAAACACAATAAACTATCTAGAAGTTTGCTAAATAGTCTCCAGAGTTTGATAAAGAACTCCTTAGAACACAAATGACTCCCAAACTTTCCCAGAGATGCCCTTCTTCCTTCCATTTGAGATCATTGTTTACCTAGACTTCCCTGGGACAACTGAATATATGACCTCTGAGAGTCCCCAGACCTTTCATTTGGTTCTTTATATCTTAAATAAAGTCACCATCTGCTCTGAAAGATTTAAGCCACAAATAGGCAACTAATGGTAGATAAGCAACTGAAGTGTATTTCTTATCCCCTTTGTCCCATCATTCTTCTTCCTTTTCTCTTTATCTCTTATTCCCTCTTTCCCCTTGTGATTTTGTTTTGTTTTCTTTCTCTTCTTTCCTCAGATATATTTAGGGCTCTTGAGGGCAGCCAGGGCCAAGTGCTATTGATTTAAGCACTGGTCTTCTCAGATGTGTAGGTGATATTAGATAACTTTTGAGAGTTCTTCTACTTCTGATTCTTTGGGGCTGCAGTTTTTTACCACACCTTCATTACCGCCCACTTACACTTATATCTTTATTAGATTCTCTGGACTTGATTTCATCAATATAGCTAACATTTATGGAACATTTAATACGTATATCAGATCCTGCACTAAGTGGATTATCTCCTTTAATTCTCACAGCAGCTCAGTGAGGTTGGTGTATTCCCATTTTGCACATGAGGGAAAAGGCACAGAGAAGTTAAATACCTTGCTCAATATATCACAGCTAATAAGTGACAGAGGCAGGATGTGACTCCATATCTGTAGGTCTCCAGACAACCACTGTAGTGGAAGATGTGACGCTGATATATAGTAGGAAGGAGACTGAGCAATTTTTAAGTTTCATCACATGATATCTGCCACCAGGGCTGGGCATAATTATGAAGTCAACACTCCCGACATAAGGGTCAAAACTTTCTGCTTCTCATTAAAATACTGGACATTTCTTAGATCTATGCTACCTACTCTATGCACCAGCCTTCCAAACTTGTTTCCCTGTGCCTCTGTCCCCCTGTCTAGGGAACACCCTTCCCAACATTCTTTAATGTCCACCAATTCTTAGAGTCTGCTCAAGTATCAACTTTTTTGGAAAACCTTTGCTTCCTTTCTCTAGGCTGACATGCCTGCCTTTTCTCTGGGCCCCAGTAGCATCCCTAAGTGTAATTATTACATTCAATTGTGATTACCGGTTTTTATTTCCCCCTAGATTATAAGCTACTTGAAGGCAAGCATGGAGCAGGTACTCTAAACATTGTATGAATTGAATCAAATTGAATTTCTGAACTTTAATATTCTATTACCTCTTCATTTGCATTTTGGGCACTATTTTAAATTTCATAATGAAAGACTGTCTGATATAGGCATCTCAAGTATTAACTGAATTGGAGAGGACTAAGAAACCATACTGGTAGAAGAGTCATCTATCCTACTTCAACCCAAATCAACAAACCATTATGGATTCAATTAATCTATGAAAGAAAAAGACAGAGTAGTATGTAGAACCAATTGAAGTCAGGAAGTTGTTGCTAAACTTCCAGGAATAAGGTGACAAACTGAACTCTAAGTTTACAGATCATTTCCTGGAGAGCAATGAGGTGTTAAATTGAATGATATTAGGGTACTTGTTCTTTCGGAGTCATCCATGCCTTAGGCAGAATCTTCTTTTTGGTGGGCACAGCATGAAGACATGACTAAGCAATAGATTATTGGTGCATAAAGAAGATACTGGGCTTAAGACAATATTTTAAACCAAAACTCCTTCTCCTAAAAGTTTTTTGTTTGTTTTGCTTCTCAAATGTTAAAATCCTCAAAAGCAATGGCCTAGAGTGAATAGGTCATGAAAGCGAGGAGTTAAGGGTAGGCTGGAGGGATGAGTGAAACTGTGTGTTCAGCTTGTGTAATCAATCAAAGAGCATTCCTGAGCATCCACTATGTGTCAGGCATAATGCTAAAAGCTGGGAAGTAAGCATCATGCTAAAGGAGTTTGTAGTCAAGCAGTGACTGCATTCCATAATAGGGGAAAGGAAAAAGTATTATCATAGGATTTTAAATAGGAAATTAATATTTGGTCCTCATGGAAGTAGTGATGTTGGAACCATGTCTAAGAGACTGAATGTGATCTCAACAGGGAGAGAAAGGGCGATTATGGGCAGAGGGAACAGCACACAAAAAGTTAGAAAGAAGACCTGGAAGAACTTGGTGAGGTTAAGGCCTAAGTAGTTTGGTGAGTCTACAAATAGGTAATGTGTGATGACAAGGAAAGGTAGCAGAAGGTGGGAGGGGGTGAGCAGCAGGATACAAGGTGAGAAAAGTAGACTGGGGCCTTATTTTAAAAGGCTTTGAATACCGTAGTAAGGAACTTGGTCTTTTTCCTGAAGGCAATATGGAATCATGGAGCTTTTAGGCAGTGACATAAGATGATTTATTATAACTGTAGCATTCTTGGCACTGTCTTCTATAGTCGCTTTATAATATGCCTCAGTTCCCTCAAACCTTTAATGTGTATTTTCTCATTAGTTCTCAAAGAAGATTTTGTCAAGAGAAAAAAATACAAAGGACTGAAAGAAGGACTGGGAACCTGTAATTCAGTAGGAGCTCTTTGTGCCTTTAGAAACTTTCTAAGTCAGCTTCTGAAAAGAGCCTGGTTTTTTGCTCTCTCTCTATCTCATTGTTTCCCTCCCTAACACAACTCTTCTCCCATAGTGTTCTCTCTACCACAGCATGCTCATCCAGTATTTTCAAATGCACAAAGCCACATTATACAAATTAAGGAACACAGTTTCAAAATATCCACTTCAGCTAGACACAGATTCCCACCTTGGGCAGGTTATTAGCCATTATTACCAAATCCCCTTTTCCTAATATATTATCCACCCTTTGATGGTAACCTCATGCTTATGGCCAGAATTACTTTTCTTAGCACCCTTGAGTCATACATATATACTCATATTATCTAAAACATTCATAAAGCCACCCTGATAGGTATATTTTTGTTACTACAGATGAGAAAATTGAAGCCCAGACAATAAGTGACTTGCCTATGGTCCTCCTTTTGTTATTAAGATACAATTAGGGTGGAATTTTAAAAAAATTTTTTAAAGAGTTATTTATTTATTTGAGAGGGGGAAGAAGGGCAGAGGGAAAGAGAGAGAAGCTCAAGCAGAAGCCCAGCTGAGTGCAGAGCCTGATGCCGGGGGCTCAGTCCCACGACCCAAGAAATCATGACCTAAGCTGAAACCAAGGGTTGGAGGCTTAACCAACTGAGTCACCCAGGCACCCTGGTATTTAAAATTTTAACTTTAAATCACCATACTATTTCCCAAATATTCCTTGCAACTTCTATGTACCTTTTCTCCATTCCAAGTCATACTACTCTTTTCGAAACCACCGAATTTTCTTGATTCCTATGGATTTTGCACCTGGATTTCCTTGAAGTAAACCTCCCTCTTTTGGCCATTCTCCAGGACAAAACAGGAGCTTCTTAACTTTCATTTCCTCACTCCATTGGCTTCTCTGAAAATTACAAACTCCTTCACCTCTCAAAGTTGACACAGGCAGTAGAAAACAAAAGTCTGCTCTGAGTTTTAATATATCCTTAGGGCACACGTTAGACATGGGATAAAATAAAGTAAAAGCATATCTAAAACCCAAGTATATTTTGATTATTATTAAGTCTATCCCAATCCATGTGAGATGTGAAGGATAACATTTTCCCCCAAAGAAAATCAGAAATTTTGACATATGTTATGAAAATTGTATATGGAAATAATCATCTGTATATTTCAGCTGGAGGAAACAGAGTCAAAGGGGAACAGTAGCAATTATCTTTTTTTTTTTTAATGTCATGTATTTGGAAACTGGAGTTTATAATCTGAATAGCCTTAAGAACCCTGAACTAAACTTTGGCCACTGAACTAAACGATAAAAAGAAAGGAAGGAATTAAAAAAGAAAGAAAGAAAGAAAAAAAGCTGAGTTCTTAGGATCTTTGTTGTACCTGCTTCCAGTCAGGCTCACCTGTGTTCACAGTGAAAAACACCAGAATGCTACTAATTCACTCTCCCAGGCAGGTGAAAGCACGTAAAGACAACCACCCCTGCTTCACATTTCCCTTGAGATAATGGAAAGAATAACATACCTTCATCAAGCAGATGAACTTCTCTTCAGAGATAAGTTTCCCTCCATCTGTGAAATTGGGCTGTGAGTGGTACCATAAAGGTTCCAGGGTGCTTCCTTACCCCTTTAAACAAAGGATGAAAATGATAGGTATGCTCTAGGCACTGCATCCTTCCAGACTCTTAGCTTTAGGCATCATAAAAGACAAAAGACAAAAGGTACTAGAAAGAGGGTGTTAAAAGAAGATTCAAACAGCACTCTTAAGGGAAAACTGTAATCCTGCCCCAGCGATGTAGTTTACCATACGTAACTGAACCATTTTAACATCTAGTTTCTTAAATGGATTCTTTTTACCAAGAAATAAACTCATGCATAAACTGCAACACATGGGCGGGCATACTTAATATACATTATTGATATCACAAGTTTACTCAAGATTCCTATGGGTAGAGTACTGTCCCAGAGAAAATTCTATTAGAAGGTAATCCTTAAAGGATTCTTACAAACTTTATTTTAAATAATTATCTATAAGAGAAAAGAAAATAGATTTTTTTGGTAACTTTTTTTCCTTATTTTACACCACTACATGGACATTCCTTTCCACTGCTAATCTCCTGCTTCGTGGCCTCTCTTTTCCTTTCTTCTACCTGTCAACTCAGAAACCTTCATATTCCTTTAAGGAATAATCACACTTCAATTTCTGGTGCTGCCCACCTCCTCCCATCTCATTTGCTGCCTCTGTGCCCTGGATATATTTACACTTGAATGGAGAACTTTATTGGATGGATAGCCATTAGCTCTTCAAAGTTCATACCTAAGAATAGATGATCTTTTTCACCTACTCATTTTAATAACAAGATAGATGGAACAAGATGGGAAGTTAAAAAAAATGGTAAACATGTAGATTGTCTTTCATGCCAGAGAACCAATTCTTTGAGATCTTTGACTGTAGTGTATTTTTTATTTATTTAATTTTTAAAATCATTATTGTTCCCTATTAAGTGATGAGGGAGAAAGTTATACATCTCACCCTTGTGGTTTCTGTTAGTGTTTGCCTTTCAATGTCCAATTCTAGTTCCAATTATTCCCAATAAAATACTGTTAAAATGACCTTCCTAAACCACAACTCTTTCACTCTCCTGCTCAAATTTCCAGTGGCTCACTATCGCCTGCAGGATAAAATCCGAACTCCTTGTCATGGTCCACCTGAAATTCTTATACTAAAATTCCCTGCCTTTTGAAATCCTATACATCTTTCAAGGCCCAAATTCCTCATTCCCTGTCCCCACCTGGAAATAGTTTTTTGCTCTTAAATAACCACAATCTTCCAGTAATTATAGGTATTTATGCTCATCTTATCTCTCACACTCTATTGAGAGTCTCTGGAGAACAGGAAGGGACAATGTCTTTTCCATCTTCTTGTTGTCCACACAGTTCCTTGTGCAAAGGCCTCAACAAATGTCTATAGAATTGAATAAAATAGATACAGCAGTTTGTAAAATTAAAAGTCAGCATTAGGCTTTAAAAACAGAGGAAACATTTAAAAAATGGATCAAGAGAGAGAATTTTATAGCCTTGTCCAGCAGAAATACAATATAAGCACTTGTGTATTTCAAAATTTTCTGGTAGCCAGATTTTAAAAATAGGTGAAATTAATTTAATAATATTTTTTAACTTAGTCCAATTATTTTAACATGTAATCAATATAAAAATCACTGAAATCAATAAAAAATCACTGATGAAATATTTTACTTTTTTTTTTTTTTACATTTTACAATTTTTTACATTTTTTGATCCCATCTTCTAAACCTAGGGTGTACTGACAATACATCTCAATTCAAATTTGCCACATGTAAAAGTACTTTATAGCCACATGTATACTCAACTTCTATAAAGAAGTTGAGCCCAGGATAGTCCTGGGTGACTGCTAGCAGTTTTGTTACCACAGATGAGACCTTTCACGAAAAGGGAAGACATTTTTCTTACCATTCTTATAGGGTCGTAAAGCCACAAAATTAGAAGCTGAAATGAGGCCACTTGGAAGGTTGAAAATGTCATACAAGTGGAAGTCATTGTAATTATTCCAAGAATAGAATGAACTTTGCAATAGTTGTTAATCTCTTCTCTAAAGAATCTGGATCCCACAGTCTCCTATGCTCCCCGATTTCTTCACTGACTTGACTCGGGTAGTCAGGGTTAAGGGAGGATGCTGATGTTCCTATTGAATATCATCTCCATTGGAGTAGCTGGTATGATGAAGACAGGTTGTTCAGAAACACAAAGACAGATTTTGGATGTTCGTATTCAGGTTAATTATGTTACTGTGAAAAGTAAGATGCTTTCAATACGAAGGGAAAGGGTAAGGCAGGGCTCCAGCCACAAACATTTTCAGCTCTGCAGGGTCGACCTGGCCATTTTCTATTTGTCCAGTGCGCGCATGCCACGGAGGTGCTTCTATGACACAGAAACACGTTTCCCACCACTAATGGGATAAATAATGGTCATTTATTATTAACATTTTGAGAGTTCTTTTTAGGAGTTTTAGGAGATTCTCTGCAGAGCGGTAAGTGTCTCTTCCCCAACACTTCGGTTATTGCTTATTCACCGGCCGAGAGCTGATTTATCACTCTCACCGATATGGAAAGGTATATAAACTATTATAATTTCGGCTTTATGTACGGGGTATGCCGAGGCAGCGAGAAATAATTCCCTTTCGTGTGTGTTGCGACTCGCCGTTCTGTCAGCCTAGACTCAGGAGGGCGCCCATAAGAGCTCTTCTCAGCCGGAGCTCCCTTTCTTGTTCCCGCCACAGGGTCCACGGTCCCGCCCTCTTTCCCGGGGAGGTTTCCGAAGTCCCACTCCCTGCCCCGCGTTGTTGCCTGGGAGACCAGGCCCTGCTCTCCCAACAGGGGCTACGGGGCGGAGACTTCGCGTAGGTTCCCGAAATCAAATACTCCAGGGTCGAGTTCTTCACAGGGCGCATGCGGCAATCTTCCTTTTGCTATCGCGAGGTTTCGTCTTCCCGGAAGCGGTGGAGGACGGTCTTCGAGAACGGCGTCGGGATGTGCGGGGGCTGTGTGGAGAAGGAGTATCCGAATCGGGTGAGCGAGTGGGCGCCGAGAACGTCTCGTTCTCCTGGCCCATGGCCAGCCCGTGGAGCTTCTCGTAGCCCCGACTGGCCTTCCCTGAGAGGTCGGGCGCGGGCCGATCCAGCCGTTCTGTCCATTCCAGTGACCCGGTAGCTGTCTTTAGGCACTTGAGGGCGGGGGCGGCCTTTGGCCGTCCGTTCCGCCGGTTCCCCAAACTGGCGGCGGACATCAGCCGTCACCCCGCTTCTTTCGAGCTCCAGGGGACAACAAAGGAAACCCCACCACCGCCACCACCAGTCCAGTCTGACGACGAAGGGACACGGCCCCCCTCCCCCCGTCACATTCTCAAGCTTGATTTGGTGAAATTCACTTTTCTTACTGAATTCTAGCGCTGGAAGGGACCTCTGAGGTCATTTGTTATAACCCAGTTTTGCAGATGAAACTAATGCCGGTAGAGGAGAAATCACTTGCCCAAGTTCACATTCCCTTGACAGAAGAGCCAGGGGCAGAATTCAGGTTTCCTGGCCCTTACTTTTTGAAAAATCTCGCCTGCTCTCAAGCTCGGGAGGTTGTCAAAGCTTGTTACTGTCATTCATTTGTATACTTATTGAACATGTATGTGTATAGTTAGATTACTTTGCTAGGCCAGAAAGGGACACCAAAGAAGAAATAGGCAGCTGTCATTGCCTTCTGAGGAGTATGTGATTAACAAAAAGATGAGTAGTACAGTTGATAAATGCTGTTCAAGTTCAAAGAAGTGGGAGAGAAATAGCGCTGTTCTCCCAAAAGGAAGGTGGACTTCATTTGGGACTTGAAGGCCAGTATGACTGGGGTAGAAAAGAAGGAAAGGAGGAGCCAGAGGCTTGGGAAATATAACAAGAACAAGGATTCTTGTAATGGTTGGGAGGTAGAAAATCTGTAGTTGTCTCTGTCTCTTTACACTTACTCTTTGGGGAAGGATATACAACAAGAACACTCATGGTGCAACCTCCTTGGAAAAAGTTTTAGCCTTATCAAATGAAGATATATGCATACGGAATGACCCGGCAGTTCCATTCTAGAGAAATAAATGCATTACATTTGTTCCTGGACACTTGTATAAGAGTGCTTATAACAGCATTACTTGCAGTCGTACACTGGAAAAGTGTGATACCGTTAGAGAATGGTACGCCATGAATGAATAATGAAAGTGAATTAGTTAGAGCAGTGGTTCTCAACTAGGTGAGATTTTTGCCCCCCAAGGGACACTTGGCACTATCTGTAGACATTTTTAATTGTTACAGCTGGGGGTACTACTGACACCTAGTGGATAGAGGCATTATATTGTATATTTATGTTTCATATACTTTGTTTTGTTCTCTTTCATACTTTTTTTTAAAAGTGTAAAAAAATTTTATGAATCCAGTAAGGAACGCTGCACTTTCCAGAGACCACAGGAGGGAGGTGTTTGTAGTGAAGAGTATTAAAGAGATTAGGTTGGATTCTTAAGAATTGAGCTAATCAAAAGACTTAAAAATTGTATTAAGTTTAGATTCTATATGTCAAGTCTTGGGCATCCATCAAGAAAATCTAATAAGGAGGAGTGTCTGGGTGGCTCAGTGGGTTAAAGCCTCTGCTTTTGGCTCAGGTCTTGATCCCGGGGTCCTGGGATCGAGCCCCGCATCGGGCTCTCTGCTCAGTGGGGAGCCTGCTTCCCACCGCCCTCCCCCCCCCTCACCTGCCTCTCTGCCTGCTTGTGATCTCTCTCTCTGTCAAATAAATAAATAAAATCTTAAAAAAAAAAAAGAAAATCTAATAAGGAAACAATTCTGGAATCTGTTACTTAGGAGAATGAATCTTATGGCTGTATATTGAGGTTGTGGTAGGATAGAAATGTAAAAGGGAGAGCCCTACAGAGTATTTGGGGAGTCATGGCAACAGTAGTGTAGGTATAAGACCTCATCTCAAAGAATTACTGGACCTCAGCCAATTTAATGGAGGGAGGAGCTATAGATGATCTTAGAGTTTTCAATCTAGGCAATTGGGAAATTCGAAGTATCATTACAGAAGTTGGAGGCATATGGGAAACGAATGAAATTGAGGTGCACAAGGTCAGGTTGTTTTTATCATGTTTCCTTCAAGATTGAGAATGTAACATCCGAGGAGTCAAGTGAAAATACAAAATTGCAGTTTAGGTGCAAGATTCAAACAGATGAAAGGATTTGTTTTCTTGGGAAAAGAATGTGGAGAATCAAGCAGAATGGACAGCTTCAGGGAATAATTAGGAAAGTGAAGATAAAGTATAAGAAGAATAGAGAAAGGGATTAAGGTGATTGAGCCTTTCATTGGCACTTTTTTCTGACTTTATTCTGTATTTTCTGACTTTATTCTGTTCTAAAATAATTAAAGGGCTGTCATTCTGGAATTTCGAAGGCAGATTTAGAAAGCACTAGTGGGTGGATGTTATTGGATTGTAGGCTTTGATTCAGAATAAAGAACTTTCTGACAGATTTTCAGAAGTGGAATGGGCAACCATTGGAGAAACTGAACTCTCTTCCTGTTGTTCAGGAGGGACTGACCATTTGAAATCTGAAAGGTCCTTCCAACTCTGGGAGTTTTTGAAGTCATGTGATATTTCTGAGGGCAGTAAGAACAGAAGCCACTTTGAGCTTAGCAAAGGAAAGGACAATAAGATGATGGTAGCAAGTATAGTGTACTCGTCCAAAAAATTGTCAGAGAAAAATAATGGATTAACATGTCAAGAAGTTCTAAGTGCGGAATGAATAGGTAATATTTATCTTTGGTTTCATAAAATTTTCTGGAGATTTATGGTAGATACTTTTCATAGATGAGGAATACTAGTCTTAGAAGACAAACATAGGGGTGTCTGGGTGGCTCAGTGGGTTAAAGCCTCTGCCTTCGGCTCAGGTCATGATCCCAGGGTGCTGAGATTGAGCCCCACATCAGGCTCTCTGCTCAGCAGGGAGCCTGCTTCCTCCTCTCTCTCTGCCTACTTGTGATCTTTGTCAAATAAAAAAGAAGACAAACACAAATAGTGAAAGAAAAAATTTGATAAATTGGACTTCATAAGATCAAAACTATCTGCTCTTCAAAAGATATTATTTTAAAAATCGCACACTAATAATAGAAAATATTTGTAATACAAATCTGACAGAGGATTTGTATCTAAAATATATAAAGAACTCTTACAACCCAATAATAACTCTTACAACTAGATAAGATAAACAACCTAACTTTCAAAAAATGGGCAGAAGACTAGGCACTCCACACGTGTAGGCACCATGAAAAGATGCTTAACGTTATTAGTCATGAGGGAAATACAAATTAAATACAAATTAAAAACTACTGTGAGATACCACAAGATGAGGGTGGCTAATGTAAGACAAGACACTGTACCTCAGGTTGGTGAGGATGTGGAGCAACTAGAACTCACAGTTCTGGTAGGAATAGAAAATGGAAAACTAATGGGCAGTTTTAAAGTTTGTCTGGACCATGTTTTTCTCATCTGATTTAGCAGTTCCACTTCTATGTGTTTACTGAAGAGAAAGGTATATGTTTACACAAAACTTAATGAATCTTCACAGCTGCTTTATTCATAATAGCCCCAAACTGAAAAGGACCCAAAAGTCTTATCAACATGAATTCATGCCGTTTGGCAATGAAAAGCAATGAGCTACCAGTACAACGACATAGATTATTAATATGGACAGAACAAAGGAAACTGGATGCAGAGGGGTATAGTGCATGGTTCTATTTGTATAAAATTTTATAACAGGCTAATCTATTATCTAGAGATAGGAATTGGATCAAGGGGTGCCTGAGGTGAGATGGGGGTTGGAGATAGACTGCAAAGCCTGAAGGATCACCTAGGAAGATAGAAATTTTTATATCTTGGTTGGAATAGTGGTTAAAAATGATTCACCTATTTTATTTATAGAAGCTACACTTCAGTGATGTTTATTTTTAAGAAAATCAAAGCAAAGCACCCATTCTTAGTAGCTGGAAATTTGTACTTTAATCTCAATGCCTTTCCCCCCTTTAGAGTTAAGGTGATGTGCCTGTGATTTAGTATCTCCCAACTATATCTGCCCACACAGAGTTAATCTCTTCCTTAATATATAGCAAAAAGACACTCAAAAGGGGGGAGGTTAACTGTGGTGCTGGGAATCCAGGAAGGCTTCACTGTGGCATCACTTAAAGCTGGTTTTCCTGATAGTTCATAAGCTCTTCGGAATAGGAAGGAGGTGACTCCTCTAATCCTTCACTGTGCTTTTGGACAGTATCAGGCACATAGCTTCATTGGAGAAGTGTTGATTTGACTGGTTTTTAGTCACAGCAGCTGTTAAAAGTACTCTGTGTACTGGTCAGAAATGAGGTTGATGTAGATTATTGATAAAATGACTTTCTGAACTATTATTAGTAAGCTTTTAGCAAAGACCTCTCTTGAGCTAGCAACGTTTACAGTTTCTCAGTGATGAAGCAAATCCCTTTCTCTTTGGAATGCCTGGTGTCAGTCTGATGAATTGCAGAGCTTATCTTCTCTGTCTGAATCACACATACCCTTAAGGACTGTCATCTGTTGAGATGAGAGTTTATTCTTGTTTGCTTATTTTGTGTAATTTTTTAAGGCATCAGAAAATGCTATTTCAATAATCAACTGAGCATCACTTTTTTTTTTTTTAAGATGGATAAGTAACAGAATGCCACCTTTCTTTTCTTTCTTTTTTCTTTGTTTTTAAAGATTTTATTTATTTGTCAGAGAGTGAGAGAGTGCACACAGGCAGAGGCAGAGAGAGAAGCAGGCTTCCCACCGAGCAAGGAGCCCGATGCGGGACTCGATCCCAGGACCCTGGGATCATGACCGGAACTGAAGGCAGCAGCTTAACCATCTGAGCCACCCGGGCGTCCCCTGAGCATCACATTTTATAAGATCATTTTTATCATTAGTTCATTATTTCCATTTTGATTGGATTTTAATTCTAGTTTTATGCTATGCCTCATTTAATGTTGTTGGCTATTAGATTTTTCTAATTTTTCCTTTTCACATTTTATATTATTAAAGGTTCATTAGGTTTCTAAATATCCGTTTGCATTTAGTCCTCTCAAACACAGTTGCAGCCCTCAGAGACTTACAGCTTTAACACTGCATCAGTTTTATTTGCCATAAATAGCACTTGTAGAAGAAAGATAGTAATTTCAAAAATTACTTGGTACAGACTTCAAGCAAGTAAATTCTGGCCATGTTTTTTTGCCTTTAGAAATTTTTAGTCTATTAATTATTTTCACTAAGGGTTTTGAAATAGAAGAAAATTAAATTTCTATTTTTAATGTTTTAGGGTAACATCTGCCTGGAAAATGGATCTTTCTTGCTAAACTTTACAGGCTGTGCAGTGTGTAGTAAGCGGGATTTTATGCTGATCACAAACAAATCTTTGAAAGAGGAAGATGGAGAAGAAATAGTTACCTATGATCGTAAGTAGACTTTTAATTTTCATGCAATTCTGGTAGCAGATACTGGCTTTTGAAAGCTGGTATGTTATAC